>VZDJ01002053.1:0-12594 GCA_008694505.1 Cyanoderma ruficeps | reverse complement strand
GGGACCCCCCTGTACCCCCGTGATCTGGCACAGAGATCCCCCTGCACCCCCATTTCTGGGAACCGGGACCCCCCGAACCGCCATTTCCGGGCACCGGGACCCCCTTGAACCCCGGATTTCGGGAAGGAACTTCCCCTTTGTTGTTGTTGTTGTGGTTTAAATTTTGCATTTTTCGGTTAATGCGCTATTTTTTGTGGTGGTTTTTATGTTTTTTAAATTATTTGCTAACTGGGAAATTAGAATTTTGGGAGAAGGTGGCAAAACAGGCTTAATTTAAAAGTAAACGTGTAATTATTAACACACAGATAGGAAAAGAGAAGGGAAAAAAAAAAACAAAAAAGAATTTTTTAAAACCCCTCTCCCCTTCTACAAGTGTTTATTTTTTTCTACAAACAACATAGAGACAAAATTTGTGACATTCAGTCATTTTTACTGTTTAAATATAGTTTTCTATTTATTTTTTAGAAGGGGAGTTTTTTGTTTTTTATGGTATTTTTTTACTGACAATTAAAAAAAGTTTTTTGTGGGTTGGAATTTTTACAGAAACAGCTGCCCCGGGAAAACCTGTTTTTATTTGTTTTTTTTTTTATTAGCCGTTTTTTAAGCTGTTTATGGGTTGTGGAGTTCAGGCATTTGGGGCGTTACTTTTTAAAGATAAGCAGCTTCAAGCCAAAGGGTTTTATCTCAAGGAACAGAGATGTTTTTTTACTTTTTTATACGTGCGGGAGCTTTTTATTTATTTTTTTTTTTTTGTTTAGACATTTTATGGAATTATACAGTCTCTTAGAAACGCTTTTGCTCAAAAATTCACTAATTACTTTCTCAAATACATATTTTTTTTTATGATTTAAAGCACGATTTACTGATAGAGTGTGTTTTTATAGCCTAAACAAGGAAGTTCAGCCAACGGGCAACTTTCTTATTTTGCTTTTTAGTTAATTTTTACTTTTTCCATCTGACTGTCGTGTTCAATTCTTTTTATGCTTTATTTATTTGTTCGTTTTCATTCTGGGAAGAGTTAGTGCTTTGAAAGTCCCATCTCCTGGCAGGAAAGAGGTAAAACTTGCTCAGACTTGCCGCGGTCCCTTGGATTTTGGTTGGGCGGCAGCGAAGAAAGAAATGTGGGAATGGGAAAAAAAATTTTTAGGCAGGTTTTAAAGCAGCCCGGCTGATGAAAGGCTCCTTGCCCCCAGCCCTCGGTCCCATTGAGGGTGGGCTCAGCTCACCATCTTCTAAACTAACACACCCTTGAATTGCCCCGTTTTTGGGCACCGGGACACCCTTAAATCTCCTTTTCTGGCCACTGCGACCCCCCTGCACCCCCTTAGCCGGGATTGGGATCCCCCCGCACCCCCGTCAGTGCTCTGGGACCCCCCTGCACCCCCTTTTCAGCCGTTTTGCATTTCCCAGGTCCCAGACCGGCCTTTTCCTTGACCTTTTGACCCCCCAGATCTCCCAAATTTGTGCATCACCCAGTTCTCCATTCCAGGGGCTTCCTGGAACGGGGGTTTCAGGGGGTCCCAGGGGGTCTCAGTGGAGATCCAGTGGGATCCAGATGAATTCTCTGGAATTCCCCTTTCCTCCCGTCTCGTTTTCACGTCTCCCAAACAGCGTTCCTGGGATCCGCCCGCCTCTCCCAGCCCCAGACCCCCCTTTTCCTGTCACCCAGGGATCCCCTGGACCCCCATTCCTGCCTTTTCCTGCTCCCAGACCCCACTTTTCGCAACACCAGGGACCCCTGGAGCTCCTTTCGTGGGCACAGGGACCCCCTGGATCCCCCATCCCGCCTCTCCCAGTCCTTTCCTTGAACCTTGGACCCTTCCCGGCTCTCCGGGTTCCGCTTCCTGACCCTTGGCCACACCCAGGCTTCCTAGTTTCTGCGTCCCCCCAGTTCTTCGCCCTGTGCATGGGGGTCCCAGGGGGGCCAGGGGGGTCCCTGTGGCTTGTGGAGGATTCCAGGGAGGATTCTGGGCCCTGGGCTCCCCTGAATTTCCATCCTTGGTCACTGGGACCCCCTTGCATGCCCTTTCCTGTCCATTTCAGCTTTCCCACTCCTGCAAACCCCGTTATCCTTGGGCCTGGGATCCCCAAATCCCTTCTCAGCTCTTCCACTTTCTCCTTTCATTGATCCATAACCCTCTCAAACCCCCCCAAATCTCCGTGTCCCCCCAGTTCTCCACTCCCTGCGTTACCTGGACGTGGCGGTGTCTGAGCCCAGCCTGGGGGTCCCCCAATTCATGGAAGTTGGGTTTGTGGATGGGGTCCGCTTTGTGCGCTACGACAGCGAGTGGGGCCGGCTGGAGCCGCTGACACAGTGGGTAAAGGAGGCAGCTGATCCGGAATATTGGGATAGGGAGACCCAGATCAATGAGAGGAACCAGCAGGTGAATGCCAGGAACCTGGAGATACTGCGGGAGCGGTACAACCAGAGCAGGGGTGAGTGGGGGGATCTGTGGGGCTAGGATGGGGATCCCTGGGGATGGGATGGGATCCATGGGGTCAGGTTGGGATGCATGGGGCTGGGATGTGAATCCGTGGGGCTGGGATGGGATCTGTGGGGCTGGGATGGGATCTGTGGGGCTGGGATCTGTGGGGCTGGGATGGGATCTGCGGGGTGGGATGGGATCCGTGGGGCTGGGATGGGATCTGTGGGGCTGGGATGGGATCTGTAGGTCTCAGATGTGGATTCACGGGGCTCTAAGGAGCTTAGTTGGGGATCCGTTAGGATGGGGTGGGATTTTTTCTGATCCATGGGGTTGGGACTTGAATCCATTAGCTGGGCTGGGATCTGTGGGGCCATGTTGGGATCCATGGGGCCCCATCCCATGCGGTTGGGATGTGGATCCGTGGGGTCCAAGGGGCTGGGCTGAGGCTCTGTGGGTCTCCATCAGACTCTGGGATCCGTGGGACTGGAATGGGGCTCTGTGGGGCTGGGACACAGTTCCATGGGTCTCTGTGGGTACAATCCCCCCAGGTCTCCACACCCGGCAGCGGGTTTACGGCTGTGACCTCCTGTCCGACGGGAGCGTCGATGGATCCATCCGGTACGGCTACGACGGGCGGGATTTCATCTCCTTTGATCTGGGATCCGGGAGATTCGTGGCGGCCGACAGCGCTGCCGAGATCACCAGGAGGCGCTGGGAAGAGGACGGGACCGTGGCTGAGGGTTTCACGAATTACCTGGGGCACGAGTGCCCAGACAGGCTCCGGAAATACGTCGGATACGGGCAGAAGGAGCTGGAGCGCAAAGGTGGGTGGGGATTTGGGATTTGAGAACGGGGGATTGGAGAACACAGTAATTCCTGTCAGAATTCCATGGTCAGATCTCACCCCCATCCCATTCCAATGGGAATTCTGTGGATAGATGTTACTTTCATCCCATTCGAGTGGGAATTGCATGGGCAGATCTCATCTCCATTCTATTCCAGCGGGAATTCCATGGTCAGATCCCACCCCCATCCCATTCCAGTGGGAATTCCGTGGGCAGATCTCACTCTCATCCCATTCGCATGGAATTCCATGAACAGATGTCACTATCATCCCGTTCCAGTGGGAATTCCATGGGCAGATCTCGCTCTCATCCCATTCCGGTGGAAATTCATGAGCAGAACTCACCCCCATCCCATTCCAATGGGAATTCCATGGGTAGATGTCACTATCATCGCATTCCCATTGAATTCCATGGGTAGATCTCATTCCCATCTTATTGCCATTGAATTCCATGCGTAGATGTTATTCTCATTCCATTCCAGTGGGAATTCCATGGGTCAGATCTCACCCCCATCCCATTCCAGTGGGAATTCCATGGTCAGATCTCACTCCCATCCCATTCCAATGGGAATTCCGTGGGTCACTCTCATGCTAATCCTATGGAATTGCATGGTCAGATCTCACTCTCATCCCATTCCCATGGAATTCCCATGGGTAGATGTCACTCTCATCCCATTCCAGTGGGAATTCCATAGCCACATCTCACCCCCATCCCATTCCATTGGAAATTCCCTGGGCAGATCTCACCCCCATCCCATTCCCATGGGAATTCCCTGGTCAGATCTCACCCCCATGCCATTTCCACGGAATCCCACGGACGCACCTCCCCGTTCTCCCATTCCAGAGCCCCCCGCTGTCCACGTGTCCGGAAAAGAGGAACACGGGACGCTGATCCTGTCCTGCCACGCCTACGGATTCTACCCCCAGACCATCGCGGTCAACTGGATGAAGGGGGATGAAATCTGGGATCAGGAGACGGAGTGGGGCGGGGTCGTTCCCAACAGCGACGGCACCTTCCACACCTGGGCCAGGATCGAGGCGCTGCCGGAGGAGCGGGAGCAGTACCGGTGCCGGGTGGAGCATCCCGGAATGCCGGAGCCCGGGATCTTCGCTTGGGGTGAGGCTGGGAAGGTGGGAATGTGGGAATTCCCAAACGGGGATTCCTCTTCCTCTCCTCCTCATTATCCCGTGTTTTCCCAGAGCCGAAATCTGGCTGGAATGTCACCGCGGTGGTCGCTGGATCCGTCATCGCTGCCATCCTCATCCTCGGTGTCCTCGCTGGAGCCATTTTCTGGAAGTTCCAATCCGGTAACACACGGGATGGGGATCGGGAATGGGGCACGGATCCACCCGGCACCGTTCCCGGAATCCTGTGCCACTGACCCCGATCCCACTGTTTTTCCACAGGGAAGAGGGACAGGGATGGATACAACATGGCAGCCGGTGAGTCCCAGTGGTGGATCCAGCTCTGGATCCCCTCTGTGCGGATCCCGGGATGGATCCTGGGGGTAATCCCGGTGTGTGATCCGTGCTGGGATCTCACGGATCTTCTCTTTCTGCAGGAGGAGACGCGGGAGCCAACGGCGCGACGGCAGGTGAGGAGCGGGATCAGGGTGGGATTCCAGAGGGGGATCGGGGCAGGATGGATGGAGTGGGATCAGGGAGGGATTCTGGATCAGAGCAGGGATCCAGAGCGGGATCAGATGGAATTGAAGAGCGGGATCAGGATTCCAGCCAAGAGTCATGTGGGATGGAATGGAGCGGGAGTGGGGCAGGAGGGATGGGGCGGGATCAGGTGGGATTGTGGATCAAGGCAGGATTCCAGTGCGGGATCAGCTGGGATGGATGGAGCAGGATTGGGGCAGGATTGGGGCGGGATCCGGTGGGATGGATGGAGCAGGATTGGGGCGGGATTGGGGCGGGATAAGTTGGGATGGATGGGGCAGGATTGGGGCGGGATCCGGTGGGATCCTGGAGCAGCTCCCGCTCTCCACGGGCTCCAGCTCCATCCCGTGGGATGGGGACAGGCACAGGGTGACACCGTGACCCTCTCTCATCCCGGCAGGACTCCCCGCCTGAGCGATCCACGGAGCTGGATCCAGCCCCTTCCTCTTCCCGGGAAATCCCAGAGCTGCCGGCCGAGCTCATCCCGCTGCTCCCACCCACCCCACAGCTCTTGCCAACGGATCCATTCCCAATTTTTGCAATGTTTTAAAGCCAAGAGCCGCGATCATTCCAAACGCTTTAGTTCCTGTATGAAATTATCCCGCTTTGGGCAATAAATCCTGTTGGGCAATTGTGGAATCCCCGGAACCCCCTCAGGGAAAAATCCCGGGCCTTGCCTTGGAGGAATACCCCATAGAGTCTGCACAGGCTGAGAGAGAAATCTTTCCTCCCTACCCCAGTCTCCCCTGTGCTCCCAGTTCTCCTGGTTTCTCCTTTCCCTGTGTTCCCGTTGGTTATGGTACCCCTGGTGACCGGCCCCGTTGTCCCTGAGGTCACTGACCTTTGCCCTCACTGTCCCTGAGGTCACTGACCTTTGCCCTCACTGTCCCTGAGGTCACTGACCTTTGCCCTCAGTGCCCCCGTGCCCTCAAACCCTTGTTCCCGGCCTCTGTCCGGGCCTGGTCTTTGTTCCTGATCTCCCTTTGGGCGCGCTGGATTAAACCTTGGCTGGAATTCATCCCACAAAGGCCCTTCCTGCCTCTCCTGCGGTTCAGTTTGGGTCAGGCTGGGTTCAGTTTCGTTAAGTTGGGTTCAGTTCAGTTGTGTTTGGTTAAGGTTGATTAAGTTGGGTTAAGTTTGGGAGAAATTTGGTTAAGTTTGGGTTAAGATCAGTTAAGTTTGGGGTAATTTCAGTTAAGTTTGGGTTAAGTTGGGTTAAGTTCAGATGTGTTTGGTTAGGTTTGATTAAGTTGAGTTAATTTTGGGTAAAGTTTGGGTTAAATTTGGTTACGTTTGGGTTAAGTTGGGTTAATTTTGGGTTAATTTTGGTTAAGTTTGGGTTAAGCTGGGTTATGTTTAGTTAATTTTGGTTAAGTTTGGGTTAAATTTGGTTAAGTTTGGGTTTAGTTGTGCTAAATTTGGCTTAAGTTCAGTTAAGTTTGTTTAAGTTGGGTTAAGTTTGGGTTGAATTGGGTTAAGTTTAAGTTTGGGTTAAGTTGAATTAATTTCGGTTTAGTTTGATTAAATTTGGGTTAAGTTGGGTTAAGTTCAGTTAAGTTTGGTTAATTTTGGGTTAAATTTGCTTAAGTTTAGGTTAAGTTGGGTTAAGGTGGGTTAAGTTTGGGTTAAGTTTAAATTTGGGTTAAGTCGAATTAAGTTCAGTTAAGTTTGGGTTAAATTTGGGTAAGTTCAGTTAAGTTTGGGTTAAATTTGGGTAAGTTCAGTTAAATTCGGGACAAGTTTGGTTAACTTTCGGTGGAGTTTGTGTTGAGTTTTGGGTATAAAAAGGCTCAGTTGGTTACAATAAACGATTTTCCTCGGAGCAACCAAGGAGTTCTGTGGCGTCGTGTTATTTAGGAGTGCAGCTGCAGCCCGGACCCCAATAAACCTCTCCGGTGTGGAAAGGCCACCTGGGGAAACTGAGGCAAAGCAGCCAAGCTCACCCATCCACACACACCACGCAAGGAGAGGCAGAAGGCCTCGGCCCCACATCAGTTCCAGCAGGTTTATTTCCAGGAGCCCAAGGGAGAACCCGGAGCCAGAAGGGCTGAACAGGTGCCCGTTTCAGGGTTCAGTTTGGGGTTCAGCAGCCGATGACCTTGGGGTGCTGTCGGAGTCCCTCTGGGCGCCCTGGATGGTCACAGACCTCGGCAGAGGGGTCTGAGACCCAAAAAAGAGGGTTTGAGACCTGGACAGGGGGGTCTGCCCAGGGGAGGTTTCCCGGCACAGAGCCCAGGGAGACTCGGGCTTTGATTTCAGTCCACGAGAAAAACTTCCAACACAGAGAAGAATTACAAGTCACAAAGGCCTGACAGACAGCGGTGCAGTTTATCACCGGGTGGAAGATTTTTGTAGTTTTGGGGTTCTTAGAATTGGGGAACGAGATGGAGGATTTAGGGTGGAACCCTGAGTCCTTCTCCCTTGGCATCCATCCTCTGCAGTGACGGTGGCACAAAGTGGTTTGAGGAGATTGGGTCAGAGTAGAGGTGACCCCTTTGGGACAGGTAATAGGCATTGGCACAGGATTGTAAATAGAGATTGGGTCAGAGTAGAGGTGACCCCTCTAGGACAGGCAATAGGCATTGGCACAGGATTGTAAATAAAGATTGGGTCAGAGTAGAGGTGACCCCTCTAGGACAGGCAATAGGCATTGGCACAGGATTGTCAATAATAAATATGTAATTATCTGTATGAGAAGGTAAGTGACCTCCCATCACGGGGGGAGTCGTCCCGAGCCCGAGCAGCTGTGAACATCTCGGCCGGGCACAGAGAAAAACTTGTAAGATAAAAATTAATAAACCCGCGAGAAACCGAGAAACAACAAAACCTCTGGAATTCCCCGGCCCCGCCCGCCCCGCCCTCTCTCTGTCTCAGCATGGGAGACCTTGATCTGCCCGGCAAACGGTGACGTCACTGGGAATTCGGGCCGCTATTGGCGAGAACGGAATAGCGCGGCCAATGGCGAGGCGGGAGGCGGGTCCGGGGGCGGGGCCAGGCTGGGGGCGGTGCCAGGTGCGGGAGCGGGGCCGCAGCGGAGCAGCGCGATGGCTCCGGCGCTGGGTCTGGGGGTGCTCTTGGGGCTCCTGGGGCTCCTGGGGGAGCCGGGGGGCGCGGCCAAAGGTGAGTGGGACCCCCCTGGAACCGGGACACCCCTGAACTGCAATTCCCGGGCACCGGGACATCTCTGAACTTCCATTTCCGAGTACGGGAACACCACCTGAGCCCCCATTTTGGGTCCTGTGACAGCCCTCCATCCCCTTCCCCAGCACCAAGACCCCCCTGTACCCCCTCATTTGGCACCGGGATCCCCCTGTACCTCCTTTTCCAGCATCGAGACCCCCCTGTACCCCCACATTTGGGACCGGGACCCCCCGTACCTCATTCCCCAGCACCGGGACCACACTGTACCCCCTCATCTGGCACGGGGACCCCCCTGTACCACCTTCCCCAGCATCGAGACCCCCCCGTACCCCACTGATCTGGCACAGAGATCCCCCTATACCCCCATTTCTGGCAACTGGCACCCCCCGAACCGCCATTTTCGGGCACAGGAACCCCCTTGAATGCCAAATTCCGGGAAGGAAATGCCCTTTGAAGGCCCGTTTTTGGGCACCGGGACACGGGGACCCCCCTGTACCCCCTTTTCGGGCATCCCGCATTTCCCAGAACTCAGCCTTGCCCTTTTCCTTGATCTTTGGACTTTCAGATTTCCCAAATTTCTGGGTCCCCCCAGTTCTCCATTCCCGTGGCTTCCTGGAAGGGGCTTCCAGGGGGTCCCAGGGGGTCTCAGTGGAGATCGAGTGGGATCCTCATGAATTCTCTGGAATTTCCCTTTCCTCCTGTCTCGCCTTCGCGTCTCCCAAACATCGTTCCTGGGATCCGCCCGCCTCTCCCAGCCCCAAACCCCCCTCTCTCGTGACCTTGGGACCCCGTGGACCCCCATTCCTGCCTTTCCCACATCCCAGACCCCACTTTTCTCAACACTAGGGACCCCCCCCAGAGCTCCTTTCATGGGCAGAGGGACCCCCTGGATCCCCCATCCCGCCTCTCCCAGTCCCTTCCTTGAACCTTGGGCCCTTCCCGGCTCTCCCGGTTCTGCTTCCTGATCCTTGGCTACACCCAGAGCTCCCAATCTCTGTGTCCCACCAGTTCTTCACCCTGGGCATGGGGGTCCCAGGGGGTCCAGGAGGGTCCCTGGGGCTTGTGGAGGATTCCAGGGGGCGGATTCTGGGCTCTGGGACCCCCCTGAATTTCCATCCTCATGCACTGAGACCCCCCTGCACTCTCTTTTCTGTCCATTTCAGTTTTCCCACCCCTGCAAACCCTTTCCTTGGCTGTGGGATCCCCAAACCCCTTCCTAGCTCTCCCAGTTTCCCCTTTCATTGATCCATGAGTCTTTCAACACTCCCAAATCTCCGTGTCCCCCCAGTTCTCCACTCCCTGCGTTACCAGCATATGGCAGTTACTGACCCCAGCCCCGGGATCCCTCAGTTCATGGCCATCGGGTTTGTGGATGGGATCCCCTTCACACGCTACGACAGCGAGCGGGGCCGGCTGGAGCCGCTGACACAGTGGATAAAGGACGGAGTTGATCCGGAATATTGGGATACCCAGACCCAGATTGGTGTGAGGAATCAGCAGGTGTATGTTGTGGACCTGGAAAGAGCGCAGAAGCGGTACAACCAGAGCGGGGGTGAGTGGGGGGATCTGTGGGGCTGGGATGGGGATCCATGGGGATGGGATCCATGGGGCCAGGTTGGGATCTATGGGGCGGGCATATGAATCCATGGGGCTGCGATGAGATCTCTGGGGCTGGGCTGGCAAATGTGGGCTGGGATGGGATCCGTGGGGTTGGGATGAGATCCGTGGGGCTGGGATGGGATCTGTGGGGCTGGGATGGGATCCGTGGGGCTGGGATGGGATCCGTGGGGCCGGGATGAGATCTGTAGGTCTTGGATGTGGATTCACGGGGCTCTAAGGAGCTGAGATGGGGTTGCATTAGGATGGTGTGGGATTTTTTTCTGATCCATGGGTTTGGGATATGGATCCATGGGGCTGGGCTGGGATCTGTGGGGGCAGGTTGGGATCCCTGGGGTTCCATCCCATGCGGTTGGAATGTGACTCCATGGGGTCCAAGGGGCTGGGCTGAGGCTCTGTGGGTCTCCATCAGACTCTGGGGCTCCCTAGGGCTGGAATGGGGCTCTGTGGGGCTGGGACACAATTCCATGGGTCTCCGTGGGTACAATCCCTGCAGGTGTCCGCAACATACAGCGGCTTTCTGGCTGTGACCTCATGTCTGACGGGAGCGTCCGTGGATGGTACCGGGATGGCTACGACGGGCGGGATTTCCTCTCCTTTGATCTGGGATCCGGGAGATTCGTGGCGGCCGACAGCGCTGCTGAGCCCACCAGGAGGCGCTGGGAAGGGGCTGAGACTGAGCATTTCACGAATTACCTGGGGCACGAGTGCCCAGAATGGCTCCGGAAATACATCGCATACGGGCAGAAGGAGCTGGAGCGCAAAGGTGGGTGGGAATTTGGGATTTGGGAATAGAGCATTGGAGAACACGATAATTCCTGTCTGAATTCCATGGTCAGATCTCACACTCATCCCATTGCAGTGGGAATTCCATGAGCAGAACTCAGCCCCATCCCATTCCAATGGGTATTCCGTGGGTAGATGTCATTTTCATGGGGGGATCTCACTTTAAACCCATTTCCATGGAATTCCATGTGTAGATGTCACTCTCATCTCATTCCCATGGAATTCCATGGGCAGATTTCTCATCCCATTTCAGTGGGAATTCCATGGGTAGATCTTACCCCCATCCCATTCCAGTAGGAATTCCACGGGCAGAACTTACCCCATCCCATTCCAGTGGGAATTCCATGGTCACATCTCACTCCCATCCCATTCCAATGGGAGTTCCGTGGGTAGATGTCACCCCCATCTCATTCCCATGGAATTCCATGGGCAGATCTCACTCTCATCCTATTCCCATGGAATTCCGTGGGTAGATGTCACCTCCATCCCATTCCAGTGGGAATTCCATGGTCAGATCTCACCGCCATCCCATTCCAGTGGGAATTCCACAGCCAGATGTTACTCTCATTCCATGGGTAGATCTCACTGATCCCATTCCTATGGAATTCCATGGGTAGGTGTCACTATCATGCTATTCCCATGGGAATTCTATGGTCTGATCTCACCCCCATTTCACTCCCATGGAATTCCATTGGCAGATCTCACTGTTATCCCATTCCCTTGGGAATTCCCTGGTCAGATCTCACCCCCATCGCATTCCATTGGAAATTCCGTGGTCAGATCTCACCCCCATCGCATTCCATTGGAAATTCCATGGTCAGATCTCACCCCCATCGCATTCCATTGGAAATTCCCTGGTCAGATCTCACCCCCATCCCATTATTCCCGTGGAATTCCACGGACGCACCTCCCCGTTCTCCCATTCCAGAGCCCCCCGCTGTCCACGTGTCCGGAAAGGAGGAACACGGGACGCTGATCCTGTCCTGCCACGCCTACGGATTCTACCCCCAGACCATCGTGGTCAACTGGATGAAGGGGGATGAAATCTGGGATCAGGAGACGGAGTGGGGCGGGGTCGTTCCCAACAGCGACGGCACCTTCCACACCTGGGCCAGGATCGAGGCGCTGCCGGAGGAGCGGGAGCAGTACCGGTGCCGGGTGGAGCATCCCGGAATGCCGGAGCCCGGGATCTTCGCCTGGGGTGAGGCTGGGAAGGTGGGAATGTGGGAATTCCCAAATGGGGATTCCCCTTCCTTCTCCTCCTCATTATCCCATGTTTTCCCAGAGCCGAAATCTGGCGGGAATTTCACCGTGCTGATCGCTGTGTTCGTCGTTGCTGCCATCCTCTTCCTCATTGGAGTCGTTGGATTCATTTTTTGGAAGCGCCGATCCGGTAACACACGGGATGGGGGTCGGGAATGGGGCACGGATCCACCCGGCACCGTTCCCGGAATCCTGTGCCACTGACCCCGATCCCACTGTTTTTCCACAGGGAAGAGGGACAGGGATGGATACAACATGGCAGCCGGTGAGTCCCAGTGGTGGATCCAGCTCTGGATCCCCTCTGTGCGGATCCCGGGATGGATCCTGGGGGTAATCCCGGTGTGTGATCCGTGCTGGGATCTCACGGATCTTCTCTTTCTGCAGGAGGAGACGCGGGAGCCAACGGCGCGACGGCAGGTGAGGAGCGGGATCAGGGTGGGATTCCAGAGGGGGATCGGGGCAGGATGGATGGAGTGGGATCAGGGAGGGATTCTGGATCAGAGCAGGGATCCAGAGCAGGATCAGATGGAATTGAAGAGCGGGATCAGGATTCCAGCCAAGAGTCATGTGGGATGGAATGGAGCGGGAGTGGGGCAGGAGGGATGGGGCGGGATCAGGTGGGATTGTGGATCAAGGCAGGATTCCAGTGCGGGATCAGCTGGGATGGATGGAGCAGGATTGGGGCAGGATTGGGGCGGGATCCGGTGGGATGGATGGAGCAGGATTGGGGCGGGATTGGGGCGGGATAAGTTGGGATGGATGGGGCAGGATTGGGGCGGGATCCGGTGGGATCCTGGAGCAGCTCCCGCTCTCCACGGGCTCCAGCTCCATCCCGTGGGATGGGGACAGGCA
>VZDJ01002037.1:0-10445 GCA_008694505.1 Cyanoderma ruficeps | reverse complement strand
TGCAAGGCTTTGGAACACGAATCCCCATCCCATATTCTCTCTCTGAGGTCGCTGCTTCCATATTCCCCGTCCCATTCCCATATTCTCATTCCCAGTCCCGGTCCCCATTCTCGGTTCCTCTCCCCTATTCCTGGTCCCATTCCCAGTCCCTGTCTCCATTCTCTGTCCTACGAGCAGTCCCTGCCTCCATTCCCGGTCCTGTCCCTTATTTCACGTCCCATTCCCGGTCCCTGTCCCCACTCTCGCTCCCTTTCCCCAATCCTGGTACGATTCCGCGTCGCTGTCCCCATTCCCTGTCCCCATTCCCGCTCCTTCTCCCCATTCCCTGTCCCCAGTCCCGGTCCCTGTCCCCATTCCCTGTCCCCATTCCCGGTCCCTGTCCCCTCTCCCCAGACGCCGCCGCCATCGCTCCGGCCCGCCGCCGCCCTCCCGCGACTGGGGAAACCCCGAGCTGCTCCCGCCCACCAATCACAGCGCGCCATCGCTCCCGTATTTGCATAACCACGCCCTATGTCCTTCCTCCCGCCCCGCGCCGGCCGCAGCCGCGTCCGGGCGCTGTTTCCTCCCGGTTCCCTCCCAGCGCTCCCAGTAAGAGCCATACTGGGAGGGAAAGCGCTCCCAATTCCTTCCCGCTGCTCCCAGGACCGCTCCCGGTTCTCCCAGGATCGCTCCTGGTGCCGCGTGGGTCGGAGCCGCTTTGGAACCCGCTAGGGCAGAGCGCGGCTGATTTCGGGTGTCGGCACCGCCCGGGCCGGGCTGGGAGCGGACGCGGAGCGGGAGGAAGAGGAGGGACAGAGGAGGAGGAGGACAAGGAAAGGCAGGAGCGCCCGGAAGAGGAGGAGCAGGAACGGGACGGAGAGAGGAGGAAGAGGAGGCGGAAGAGGAGTACCAGGACCAGGCCGCGGTTCGCCCGCCCGCACAGGCCGCAGCTTCCCCGGCTCCCGCAGCATCGCCTCCCACTGGAACCTCCAGATGAGCGGGAATGGGGATTTCTCCCCAAATCCGTTGGCGGGGTTTCCCGTTTTGTGCTGGGCAGGGGATGTTTGGATCTTGCAGGTCCCCAAAGCCGAGCCGGCAATGTCCCTGGAGGGATCTTGGGTAGTGCAACGTGGCGGTCTCCTGGTGCCGGCGGGCAGAGGGGCGATATCGGTTTTGGGGATCCCCGGGAGAGCCGAGGGAGAACGCGGGACGCCCGGAGCAGGGACGGCGCAGAGGGGCGACCCCGGAGCTGGGGAACCCCCCCAGAATAGAGAGGTATGGTTGCCGGGACATGAGCGGGGTCCGGGCCCCCGAGGCTGAAAGGGGCGCTGCCTTTTGCAGCTGCACTTGAGCAGCGGGACCATCAAACCCAACGCGCTCAGCCCTTGTTTTCCCCCCAAACCAGAATTTCTCATTCCCAAACCTCGGCCCGATGGAGCAGGAGGAGGCCGCGAGGAAGAGGAAGATGTCCCGGGAGCCCCAGGCAGGTGAGGAGGAAGTCAGTGCCCCTTCCCCCTCTCTCCTGCTCCATCTCCCAGCCCAGCCTGGCCCCCGGCTGCAGGACAACCCCGCTGCTGACACCGTCCTGCCAAGGATGGACTGGGGGATCTCCTTCCCCTTCCCTCTGGCATGGAGGCAAATCCATCCTCTCCTTTCCTTCTTCCCCCAGACAAAGAGGTGAAGATAGAGCCCAGGGAGGACAAATCCCCACAGCAGAACCTCGTGGAAGAGGCTGTTTTGAGCGGCTCCTCGGCACAGGAATCCAATGGGGAGGAAAAGCCCCAGAGATCCCACACGACAAGGGACTGCGAACACAGATCGCAGGGATCTGAGGAGGAAAGACCCACCGTGGGCTGGGGAGGCGCCTGGAACTCAGAGCTGGGGGTCCGTGAGCAGCTTCCAGATGGGGAGAGCCCCTACAAGTGCTCGGAATGCGAAAAGAGTTTCAAGTGGAAATCCCGCCTTATCAACCATTTGAGAATCCACACGGGGGAACGGCCCTATGAGTGTGAGGAGTGTGGGAAGAGCTTCAGCCGGCGATCCCACCTGACCGTCCACCAGAGGAGCCACACCAGGGAACGGCCCTATGAGTGTCCCGAGTGTGGGAAGAGCTTCAGCATACTCTCCACTTTGATCAGCCACCACAGGATCCACACGGGGGAACGGCCCTTCGAGTGTGGGCAGTGTGGGAAAGGCTTCAGGTCGAGCTCCGACCTGACTGTCCACCAGAGGTGCCACACCGGGGAGAGGCCCTACGAGTGTGGGGAGTGTGGGAAGAGATTCAGGAGGAGCTCCCACCTGATTGTCCACCAGATGACTCACACCGGGGAGAGGCCCTACGAGTGTGACCAGTGCGGGCAGAGGTTTCAGAGCAGCTCCAATCTCCTTACTCATCAGCGGATTCACACGGATGAGAGGCCCTTCCGCTGCCCCATTTGCAGGAAGGGCTTCAAATACAACTCCACCCTTGTCAGGCACCAGATGATCCACACTGGGGAGGAGCCCTACAGATGTGATAAATGCAGGGAGAGGTTTCAGACCAGCTCTGATCTCGCCCTGCACCAGCAGATTCACGTGGAGGAGAGGTCCTTCCGCTGCCCCGACTGCGGGAAGGGCTTCAGGCACAACTCCAACCTATTCAGGCACCGGCGCATCCACACCAGGGAGAAGCCCTACGAGTGTCCCCAGTGTGGGAAGATCTTCTCACAGAGCTCTAACTTGGCCAGACACCAAAGGAACCACCACCAGGAGGGAAGCCCTGCGCCTGCCCCGAGTGCAGGAAGAGCTTCGTGCGCTGCTCCAGCTCCGTCCCCCATGGGAGGATCAGCACTGGATGGTCCCCAGTGAGCTGAGCCCCAGTGATCTGTGTTGGGATCACACGTGGCCGGGGGCTCCACATCCTCCTGGCTCCCCATGGCCTGGATTTTCTCTTTGTTCTTTCACAACACCCAAAAACGGGGTGAAAATAAAGCTTTTGAACTAAGACATGGATGGGGACACAGGGGGATCTTCCAGGGGGTGTGGGGAATGCTGGGGGAGAGGGAGTTGAGGGTTCCTGGCAGGGACTTGGGGCTTGCTCAGGGCTTTGGGCACCTGAGGCCAAGTAGCTCTGGCTGTGCCAGGAGACCCTGCCAGAGCTTCCGGGACCACTGATCAAGGACCCCCTGCCCTGGAACTGTCCCCATGTGCCCTTGTCCCAGTTCCCAGTGTTCCCTGTCCAGGATCCCTCTCTCCCTGCTGTCACCCCCCTTGCCCCCTGCCCATTCCCATGTCACCTTATTCCCAGTCCCGTCCTGCTCCCATCCCAGCCTGGATCCCGTTCCCAGACTTACTTCTTGTCCCTGTCCAATACTCTTTGTCTGGTTGCCATTCCCATATTTCCTGTTGCATATTCCCTGTTCTTGTATTCCCAGTCCCGCTCCCATTCCCATATTTCCATTTCTTTACTCCCTGTCCCGTTCCTGTATTCCCATTCCCTTTCCCTGTCCCTCTCCCATATCCCTGGTCCCAGTCCTTTTCCCTGTCCCCATTCCCAGCCCCATTCCCGGTGCCTCTCCCCCTTCACTGGATGCCACGACATTGCTCCGGCCTCATTGATCCTGCCCTGGTCCTGCTGGCCGCAATTCCCAATTCAATTCCCAGTTCCTAATTAATCCCTGCAGGTCATTTTCCCCCGTGCCCCCCAGAGCTGGCAGGAGCACTTCCCAAAATTCCTCCTCCATTGCCACGACCAGGATCCATGCCCATTCCCAATCTCCAACAGGATCCATGCCCATTCCCAATCTCCAACAGGATTCATGCCCATTCCCAGTCTCCAACAGGATCCATGCCCGTTCCCAGTCTCCAGTGGGTTCCATCCCCATTCCAGTGGGATCCCTGCTCATTCCCAATCTCCAACAGGATCCGTGCCCATTCCCGGGCAAACCGGCTCGGGCAGGCACGGAGCCACCCCAGCCCCACCTGTGGTTTGTCACTGTCACTCTGCCATGCCCGCCAGCACTGCCACCCCATGGACAGCTGTCCCCTGCCTCTGCCACACTGTGAGCATCCTGGCACCTGGAGTGACACCTCCATGGCCACGCGTCCCTTGGTGTCACCATTCCCACAGTGACACTTCCACGGCTGCCTGTCCCCTGGTGTCACCACACCCCTGGTGGCACCTCCATGGCCACATGTCCCTTGTGGTCACCACACCCGTGCTGGCACCTCCATGACCACCTGTGCCCAGGTGTCACCACACTGATTGTGTCACCTCCATGACCCCCTGTCCCCTGGTGTAACCACACTCACGGTGGTACAACCACAGCCACATGTCCCCTGTGGTCACCACACCCATGCTGGCACCTCCATGACTGCCTGTTCCCTGGTGTCACCACCGCCATGGTGACACCTCCATGACCACCTGTCCCCTGTTGTAACCACACTCACCGTGTCACCTCCATGGCCATGTATCCCTTGGTGTCACCACACTCACCGTGTCACCTCCATGGCCATGTATCCATTAGTGTCACCACACTCATCGTGTCACCTCCATGGCCATGTATCCCTTGGTGTCTCCACACTCACCGTGTCACCTCCATGGCCATGTATCCATTAGTGTCACCACACTCACCGTGTCACCTCCATGGCCATGTATCCATTAGTGTCACCACACTCATCGTGTCACCTCCATGGCCATGTATCCCTTGGTGTCACCACACTCCTGGTGGCGCCTCCACGGCCACATGTCCCCTTGCGGTCACCATACCCACAGTGGCACCTCCACGGCCACCTGTCCCCCATCCTGGCACCCCTGGTGGCATGGCCAGGCCACATGTCTGCCACCACTGCCACACCCCCCACGGGTGACAGTGGCACGGGGCACACCGTGTTCTGTCCCCTCCCACGGCCGGGGCAAACCACGGGCCCCGCCGAGCTGCCCTGTAAACGTCCCCCCCGTACAAGCAGCAGTAAGAAAAGGTATGGAATTGTTAGAGTGACACTGAAATGCAGTTCGAAGGGACTCATCAGGATCATCAAGTCCAACTCCTGCCCTGCCAAGGACACCACCACAATTCCACCATGGCCCTGAGAGCATTGTCCAAATGCTTCTTGTCCCATGACAGGCTTGGGGCTGGGGCCACTCTCCTGGGGACCCTGTTCCAGTGTTCAACCTCCTCTAGGTGAAAACCTGTTTCCTGATATCCAACCAACCCTGGCCTGACTCAGCTCCAGCCATTTCCTCGAGCCTGGTCGCTGCTCATGAGGGTGAAGGGATTGGTACTGGCCCCTGCACTGCCCCTCAGGAAGATGCTGAAGAGCTCAGTGAGGCCTGACCTGAATCTCCTCCAGCTGACCCAAGTGTCCTCAGCTCCTCCTCACAGAGCCCTTCCCCATCCTTGTCACCTCCTCTGGGCCCTCTCCAGTGGCTTTATGTCTTTTCCACATTGTGCTGTCACAATAAGGTGAGGCCACCCCAGAGCAGAGTGTGACAATCCCCTCCCTGGCCCGGCTGCTGATTCTGGGGCCTGGTGTCCCCAGGCCACGGTGGCACTTTAGACCACCTGGGCACTGCTGACTCATGCCCATCCTGCCCTGAGGACCCCCAGGACCCTCCCTGCAGCTGCTCTCCTGCCACTCCTTCCCCAGTCCACGCACTAAACCAGGGGTGTGTCAGGGTCTGCAAACATATTCTGGAAACCTGATGGTTCGTTTTAGGGATCTCAGAGCACAAAAGACACAGCGGGGGACAACTCAGTTTACTCAATCAAAAATGCACCTTTATTTAGTGCCAACAAATGTGATAGTGGGGAGAGAAATAAAGAAGAGTAAGAAAGATAGAGAAGAGGGGAAGGGGATTATAGCTACCAACGTGGAGGGACGAGTCCTCGAGGCCTAGAGATGCCTGTAGACGTGATCTTCTCCAGTGGGGTGATCACAAAGTGAGCTGGGGGTCTCCAGAGTTTTTATAGGTTTATCAAGGTGGGAATCAAAGCGAGGGGCACAAAGCCAAAGCGGGAACCGCCTGTGTCGGGGTTGGGTGCTCAGGAACAAGGTGCAAACCGTACCTCCAGTACAGACAGACCAGTTTGGACGTGCAGGCTCGGCTCAGTCCACTGTGACCAGTTCCATTGTTCTTGCACTTGGTTCCCATGGGGATGCACACCAGTCCTCCGAGACTTGGCAAACCTTCCGCCTCAACCAGGCCAGGGGCTCCCTTCAGAGTCTGGGGTCTCAGTTCTCACTCATTGGAGACAGTCGTGAGGCAGATCACATCCCTGGACAGCCTCTGACAGGGTGGTATCGACAGCTGAGAGACAGACAGGGACTCCTGGCTGGTGATCAGAATCCAGATTTACTGGGAGCTACATTTGCTGTGGGTTTCTTATCTTCTTTTCTTCTGTTGGGGCCGGGGTTAAATACTCGGGAGTCACAGTTTTTGTGTTCAGACTCAGTTGTTTATTAATTCTGATCTATGTTACAGTCTCACAAACCGTGAGCTCTGCTGACAAGGTAGAAAATGGCTCTGTCTCTAACTCTTCCCAAGGTCTTTTGAGCTCTAATTATCCAATAATGAGATTACACTCTATATTATTTATACCTTTAACCCAAAAACTAAATACTTGGGGTCCTCAGTGTGGACCTTTTCACCCAATTAGAAAAAACCACCCAAAACCATGAAGAAGGTGAAAAAAGAGAACTTCGCCTATGCCCTAAATCCTCCATATTACTTTATACATGTTACTATATGCTAAAACCTTAAATTCTATGTTTTCCACTCTGTGAGATCACACAGGGTGGAAATACTATTTGAATTCTATTCAAACTGCACACCCACAACCCCAGTGCTGTCGCTCAGTTTTGGAAACCTGTTCCACGGCCTCAGCTCAAATGCAGTGTTTGCTTAAAGGTCAGTGCTTTTGGCACAGAAAACCTGAAATTCCCACCCTCCAGGTTTCCAACACTGCACCACTCCAGGAAGGCCAGTAATTTTTTACTACAATGATTGGGTTAATCGTCACATAAACAAACTCACACATTTTGCAACGCCTCTTGCTTGCAGAAGTTGATTCAATCTTCTTTCCTGTTGGGCCAATCTTGATCCAGTCACTTGTAATCTTCAAAGCTCTGATTGTTCTTGCCAAGGCACGTTGGTTATCAAACCAGCTTTGCTAATTAAATCAGCACCCTCTGTCCTGTGTCCCACATTTCCTATGGGGTGCCCCATTCCAGGGGCAGAACCCGACACTTCTCTTGTTAAACTCCACCCGGTTGGTGATTGCCCATCTCTGGTTGTGGGGGTCTCTCTTCAGAGCCCCTCCAGCTCCTCCTGGTTTAGTGCCATCAGGAAATTCACTGATTATCCCTTCAAGTCCTGTGTTCAGGTCGTTAAGGAAGATGTTGACGAGCCGGGGCTGGCAGTGGAGCCCTGAGTGACCACTGGTGACCACTGCCAGCGTGGTGTGACCCCAGTCACTGCCACCCTTGGTGCCTGACCCGTGAGCCACTGCTCGCCCACCCCACGATGTTTATCCAGCTGTGTGCTGGACACTTGGTCCAGAAGCAGTTTGGGGGACACAGCAGCAAAAACGTTCTGCTGAAATCCAGGAAGATTCCACCTGCTGGCTTTTCTGGATCAACCAAGTGGGTTGTCCTGCCGGAGAAGTAAATCAGGTTTCACAAGCAGGACCTTCCCCTCATCAAGCTGTGCTGACTCTGGCTGATGCCTGTTTACCTCCAGGTGTTTCTCAGTACTTTCCAGAATAACCTTTTCTGTGATTTTATCGGGTATCGGAGTGAGGCTGACAGGCCTGTGGTGTCTGGGGTCCTCCTCCTTGCCCTTCTTGAAAATCAGGACAACGTTTGCCAGCTTCCAGTCAGCTGGGACCCCTCAAACCCCAGATCTGAACGCTGCGTTTGCTCTGATTTCTGCAGAGGAAGCAGTTTCCTCACACCCACACATCTGAGCTTCTCCTCTCCTCAGGCAAACCCACTCTGAGGGCAGCGGTGGTCAAAAGAGCAATTAAAAATACTTCCTGATTACAGGCACAAAGTCACTGCAGATGAAGCAATCTCTTCAAAAGCTCTTTAAGGTGCGACTCACAGGGCACACGTGAACTGCCATGAAAGTCAGGTTTGAAAAGAAGTCTTAACTGTGTCCGAATTTGGTACAAAATCCCAGCTTCAGGTGAAGTTGAGGAATGTGTTATTCCAGAAGGAATTGCCTTGGGTGGAGATACTGTACTTGGTGTTCTTTGCAAAGCAAAGACAAGGAGCCTGTCACATTCTGCTGCTTGAAATAAATTCTCTGATTCCAGATCACGGATTTTGGTGGCTCGGAAACAGTCTGGTGACATTTTGTGAGCGTTTTCTTTCTTGTGCATTTCTATTCCATGTTTCAGGAACTGCCTGATGTGTTTTCCTGTAGCAAGCAGGCGTTCTCTCTTTGTCTGGATGTGTGGGGGGTAACTCCACCAGACTCACTCACTGACTGTAGAAAATGCTCCTGTTTCTGTATTTTACATCCACATTCACTGACTTTCCTGGAATAAACATACATTTGATAATCATTCCCCCCAAAATCATTCACGTATTTTCTCTGCCCTCTGTGTTCTTCTGTCCTGGGGGGTCTCTTTGGTGGTCCCTGGCATTTGGCAACCACAAAATCACACCTGGACTGGTCAAAGTTGGCCCAGCTGGGCTGGTTGGTTTCCAGTTCTTCTTCCTACAGCAAAAGCATCGTGCAGTCCCATAGACAAATGGATTTTTAAAAACGAGCATTTTGTTAACCTGATGCCTTTTCCAGAGCTACCTGGAAACAGAGGGCAGGCAAAATTAAGGGAATAAAAGGCAGGTGTATTTGTTGAAGGGCCTTCAGGTGCATTTCAGGCAGACAAAGCCCCCCCAGGGGCTACACCCAAAAATGGACCACGGGTCACAGGATTTCATATTTTATAAGTTTGGTCCATTTGCACATTGGGGGTTAATCCTCCAGCTACAGCTTCAGGTAATTGTGACAAAGGAGGCTCGGCTTCTTAGTAAAATGTACAGGTTTAATAATTTAAAAAAAGACAATTAGGAGACAGACCAGCAAAATGGTTTAGGCTGCCGGGTACCTGGCACAGGCAGAAGGCAACGCCTTAACTCAGAAGAACGTTCCTTGGAAGGCACCGGGTTGTTCCATATCCAAAAAGGACCTTCATGCATTATTCAAACGTTCCTCTGGAGGTTTTAGACATTCCCTCGGGTTTAGCTCCCCCAGCCTGCCCCGTTCCACCAAATTAACATTTTATTGCTCTGTGGATAAAGTCCTAGGTGGCATCATCCTGTGTCCTATTCTTCTGAGACCAGGGGATCGATAAATTCTTCCTCGGGACCTGGGGGGTCTGTCCTTGTCCTCTTCATCCAGACATTCCAAGAATGTGGGGAATTTCTTGATTATCTTTCCTCACTCCTCTGCTTTGGTTTCTGAGTGTCTTATGCCACAGTTTCCATGTAATATTACACTGCACCCCAAATATAGATGTGCATTCATCACATCGCCATTTCCAAGCCCTGATAATGTCAGAAAATAAAAGAAAATACCATAAACTTAATATAATTTGAGTAATACTTAAATTAATTCTATTAAGTTTTATTTCGTTTTACTTAAATTAATTCTATTAAGTTTTATTTCGTTTAAGCCCTGTTGAATTTAAATTAAATCCAAACCTAAGTTTTGTAAAGTTTAAGTAATAATTAATTTACATCCTATTAAAGGTTTATTACACATAAATTTTATTGAGTTAACATAATTTAAAATCCTTTTAACCCAGATTTATTTATATCAAGTATTGTTTTATTTCTCAAATATCTTAAGTTTTGTTAAAACATCCTCATCTAATTTACAAGGTTTAGTTATTTTTCTTAAAAATAAGACAGCTTAGCCAAAACAACTATAATAAAACACTAAGAAATACATATTTATAAATAAAAAAATTACAATTTATTAAACCCTTAATTTTAATAAATTTGCTCCGTTCTGGAGGCTGTCACAGAGGCACAGGAAAGGGCGGTGCCTTTAAAATTCCTGAAGTTTTAAACACCCCTCAGGCTGCTGCTCCCGCTCCCGAGGAAACCTCCTCCAGGAATTCTCTGGGAATTTTGGCGCTGAGGGGGGTCCTGCAGCTTCCATGGGAATCCCCTTTGCTCTGCCCCCCAGGGTCCTGCAGGGTTATTCCCCAGGAATCCCCTTTGCTCTGCCCCCCAGGGTCCTGCAGGGTTATTCCCCAGGAATCCCCTTTGCTCTGCCCTCCGCGGCGCTGGACGAGCCGGAGCCAGGCGGGGATGAGCCCGAGACTGGAGAGATTGAAAAGGTGTTGGGGGGAGCCAGGGGGGGACTGGGAGTGAACTGGGAGCACTGGGAGTGAACTGGGAATGCTGGGAATGAACTGGGAGCACTGGGGGTGAACTGGGAGCACTGGGAGTGAACTGGGAATGCTGGGAAT
>VZDJ01001992.1:0-15338 GCA_008694505.1 Cyanoderma ruficeps | reverse complement strand
TCGTATTCTGACTGTTAGTGTTTTTAGGATGTTTTGTTTGCTTACTTTTTGTACTAGTACATTTGTATTTTTAATATTCCTAGTAAAGAACTGTTGTTCCTATTCCCATATCTTTGCCTGAGAAAGCCCCCTTAATTGCAAAATTATAATAATTTGGGGGGAGGGGGTTTACCTTCTCCATTCCAAGGAGAGCTCCAGCTTTTCCTGGCAGACACCTGTCTTTCTAAACTGAGTCATTCGTATTGCCTCTTTGGTGAAAAACAAAAGGAAAAATTGCTGTTTTTTAAAAAAACTGTGAATTAGAAAATGGTTTTACTTTTAGGAGGTATGTTAGGCCCCTTGAATCTGCCGAGACTTTGGCACTTACTGCACTGCAATTAAGATCCAAAATTACTGGAATCAGCTCTTGTAAAAAGGTATATAACTTGTCATAAGAAAATCATGATGAGAAAGAATGGTTGTAAATATAATAATTTGGAGGGAGGGGGTGTACATTCTCCATTCCAAGGTGAGCTTCATCTTTCCCCGGCAGACAGCTCTCTTTCTAAACCTAGACAGATTTTGGCGTACAAGTGTGGGGCTCAAGGGCATTGAGAGAAAAAAGGAGTAACAGTTATCGAGTGAGTGACCTAAATTTTTGTGTACTGGTAATAGAAACGTTGTTGGACAGCATCATGTGGTCTAGCTTACCCTGGTTTGGGTGTGTCCTGGTTTAGAGCAAATTTGGGAGGAAACCTCCCAGTGGGGGTTCCTCTGGAGAGCAAAACCTAAATGGCCCCTCCCCCCAGTCGGTCCGGGAAAAGAACTTCCTCGGAGAAAAGTGAAATAAACTATTTATTTAACAAACAAACTGCCCACAAGCATAAGGAATGAATAATATGAAACAACGAAACCTCTCGCTGGTCCGAAGAGAGAGAGAGATGGCAAAATTGAGAAAAAAAGTCCTTGCTGTGAGTCAGTTCAGCTCTCTCAGTCTCTTATCAGTCCCGGTCCCTTTCGGCACTGGAAAATGCCCAGTTCCAGGCCCGGTGGGCCACAGGTGCAGCTCCTGGTGCTCCCCTGGGTTTTCAGTCCAGAGCAGATTTAAACAGTCCCAAGAAAAAAAGGAAAAAAAAAAAGTCCAGGAAGCTTTCTTCTCAGCTAGCTAAACTAACTAAGAAGGAGGGGAAAAAAAAACTCTCTTGCTGCTGTCCGTGCAGCCGACCAAACACTCCAAGGACGATGATGAAAAAAAAAAGTGAGGAGGAATGAAAAGTGTTTTTCCAAAACAAACTGTGCACGTCTTCTTCCCTGCTCCCTCTCAGAATCAGTCTTAAAGGTACAGAACACACACAGCACAGACAGAACAGACAATTGGGGAAGCAGGCATCATAGTCACCCTAGGACAGGGTGGCATGTAGTAGTGGCTATATTTCTCCCGTTTGTATGCCCTTATCTAAACAGGGGTCCAGAACTAAGGCTACTGTGTCTGTTATCCAGTTCGTTTTATACGTTAACAATGTGAGGAATTAATGAATTTTTAACTTCTTCTAGAAGGCAGGCACATGGATTCAGAGCTATCACATACTAATTATATATTTCTGGGGTTACTTTAATAATGGTACCTACTAAATAAATACCAGGGGAAATTTTTTTCCTTCCCAGGCTGGGAGCCTGGAGATTCAAAGATCACAGCAAGATTCTCCTTAAATTAAGAAAAAAAAATTAAAAGAGATAGAAATCAAAGATCATTCAGTATTGTATCACTTCAGGGACAAAACAAAACTGTTCTGCTCCACTACAAAAGGACAACCAAAAGATGGGAATACTGCCTGGAGGGTTTATATAAAACGTAGACACTTTACACTGCACCTGAGACATACAATTTTGTACACAGGTGTCCTGTGTACAGAGAAGAAAGGGGGTGGAATTTCTGTGTTTAATTCCACACCATCTACATAATCATTGGAGGCGTGATTTCAGCAGGAAGACATCAGCCCCAGCAAGAGGAAGACAACAAAGCTGAAAAACAAAGTGTGCAGTTTTTGCCTGGCTCTGGAGGAGAAGGTCTGGGGCAGTTGCACTGCTGCACTGCCACCGCTGCTGCCTCACTGGAGAGTCCCAGTACCCCTGCACTGGGGTTACGCCACTGGACCAAAGAGCCCCAGCAGGGCCCGAGCACTACCAGGTGCCAGAGAGTTGGTGCCTCACCAGCACAGTTCCTCATCATAGCTTTCAGTTGTTTTCAGTCTACAGAGGGAGGAAAGTTAAAATGTGAAAGCTCTCTTTCTGACATACTGCCTTTATTGAAGACCATGTTGAGTGCTGCCTGGGGTGAGGTCTGGTGGTGAACACCGTTTTTTTTGGATAAAACACCTTCTCTTTCTGGTGCTCTCTTTGTTATTAATATAGTTGTGGTTACTGTGGTTTTCAGTAAATTGTTATTCTAGTTTATAATCTTTCGTAGGGTTCTTGTGTTATCAGAAGGGGTGAGATGTCACAGCCTGATGGTCTTCTAGGCACTGCAACCTTCCCTCGGTGAAGCGCTGTTAGAAAGACACCCTCTTATGTGGAGTCCCTGCAACTCCTTGACATAATACCTAGGGTCTGGCCTTGGCAGGACAGACTATAGTCACCTGCCCAGCCTGAAAGAGAGGACTTCCCAATGATGCTCTGTACATGATGGTTTGCCCCAGTTTCCCCTGTTCCTCATGCCCCTGGCCCTTTAGTTTCTCCTTTTCTCTGTGTGTCTCCATTGGTTGTGGGACCCGGTGACTGGCCCTGCCATCCCTATGGGATACTGACCTTTCCTGCCCTTTGCTCTGCCCCCATACTTCAAGGTCATTGGCTGCTGAACCTCATACTTAAGCCTGAGACCGGCACATGTTCCCCCTTGTGGCTCTGGATTTCCCTTTGGCTCCTGGAAATACACCTGGCTGAAACCGGTGGTCTTCTGAGTGCTGCAACCTTTCCTTGGTGAAGCATCTTCAGAAACACACCCTTTTACCTAAGGAGCACAGGCACACGGGCATGATCAGCTCAGTTGTGAAGGCTGCCAAGTCAACAGAGCTAAGTAGCTGGAGTGGTCAGCTCAATGGAGTGAGCCGCTAGGGCGGCCTAGCCGGGCAGCTCCCTTCACATGGCGCAGGAACAGAGAATAGGAGACAGTCTTCTGATCTTCCAGAGCTTCCTTTATTCCCCAGAGCTGGCACCTGAAAGATCCCAAGGTTCTAGGGTGTCAGGGGTTTTATAGGGAATTGGGGAGGCAGGGTTTGCTGCTCAGGCCAATAGGGGAAGGAATTAGGGAAACAGCCAATTGCGAGAAGGATCCAAAATCAACCAATGGGGGAACAGAAAAAACAGGAATTAGACTTTTGACATTAGAGGCTAAGGAATTACCATATGGGGCAAGTGCTCATGGACTGTTACACTTCTACTCTCTCTGAGCAAGGATTATGTCTCCCAGGGGGGGACTTCTGGGGAAAAGGTGTGTTACCTCACACACTTCCCTCCCTCCAGGGGAGAGTAGATTTCCCTGTGGTGGCTTCAGGGGCCATCACAGTGAGGAAGAGAGCAGCCTGAGTAGGTTTCATTTCCCAGCTGGGTTTTAAACCACCACATTTCTTGCATCCAGTGTGGGGCTTGGGAAAAGACCAGCAACTCTGAGCCTCCAGAGGTAACTCTTCTCAAGTGAGAAAAAAGTATCAAGGGAAAGATACTTTTGCAAGAAGACCTTGCAGTACACCAAGACAAGTGGAACACATTGGAGCATGGTATCCGGTACTTGAGATTATTACATATGTTGGAGATAATCCTTTCAAGTAACAAGCAATTCCCTAATAATTCAACAGCATCACTGGATGTACACAAAATGTGGAGGAATTTCATATGGAATGCACTAGAGTTATATGCCAGGTCATTGAGAATGGTGGCAGGGAAGGAAGGAAAAGAAAAGGTGGGCATTTTGGCTGGCAGCTTCTGGACATACAAAGAAATTATCTCCACCCTTTTGTGGGCCTACATTTCATCCATGGAAAGAATGACCAAGGATTTCCAGTATTTAGAAAAGGAAATTAGACAGGGCCATCCAAAATTTACGGAGGAGATTTAAAGGGAATTTTCCTTGTCCCAACAATACAGACCAGAGTCTCTGCTATTAGCAGTAGGCACCCCCTAGATGGGGAATATGTACACTCCATGAGGTAACCTGTGGTTTTACCTGCCTGAACATGGAGAAGAAACAAGGAGGTGGGATGGAAAACTCACCTCTTCCCTAGCAGCAAGAGTACATGAGTTGAGAGGAAGAACGACTACCACAGGAAACTTTTAGAAGATAAATGCTGCTTCAGTTTTCTGTGGGCAAGCCCCAAGGCAGAATAGAAGGAATGTTATGTCCAATCCTCTTGAAGGGGTTCCCAGGTCATATTTACAGGGAATGAGCCATGGGTACCATGACCAGTATTAGAGAAGCCCAGCCCCTAGCCAGGTGGAGAAGAGGGAATCACTCTCTCTCTTACACATTTGCGTTATTAATATTGTTGCTGTTAGCGTTCATTTCCTCATCTCATTGCTGTTTCCAGTAAATTGTTCTTATCTCAACATGTGATCTTTACCTTTTGTGCCTTCAGTTCTTCTCCCCAGCCACCCACAAAGGGAGGGGAAGTGGGACAGGAAGGGAGCAAGTAGCAGTGTAGTTTAGAGTCTCAGTGGGAGCACTAAATTGGGGAGTACCATTCCTAAACCACAACAATTGTGTACACTGGACATCATATGGATTTACACGGGTGTTGCCCTGATCTTTTCAGCCTTCTGATGTTTACATTTTTGTACTGGAGTTCTCACACATTGTAACATAAACAAAATGGTTGTTTTTGCATTCCTTTCTACAGGAAGGACAATTGATGGACTTCTAGTTTGAGCAGTAAAGTCGAAGAAGTGTCAACCTCATTGCCCAATCCCTGATCAAACTCCAAAAATTATATATATCAAGGTCAAAATAATAAAGCCCTCTCTTTCTACTCTGACAACCTGACAGTGTGAGTGTAGCTTTTTCTTGTCCGTCTAGCAACACACGGGGTTGCTTGTTATTTAAATCCTTATAGATTTTGTCCAGCATAGCTAATTCTCTCAGGCACCAGGTACCGTTCTCCATGGTGTTCCACCAGCTTGGGTGTACTATTAGATCATCCTTGTGAGAATGTCTTTTCCTCATGCTTCACAGGAGCCAGCTCCAGGGGATGTATGTTTCTGTCCTATTCCAAATCTCCTTGTCCCCTGTCCTGGGGGGAACCCAGTTGCTTGGCTTCATTACCATCTGGTATCATATCATGGGCCATAATATCACAGCATTGGAGCATCCAGGTCATCACGGGTTCACCTGGCTGATGGCTGAAATCTCTTTCTGTAACTCACAGCTCACCCAAGGGTAGGGATTGGGTGATTATCTCTGGCCCTGAGTCTTGGTCCTCTTGTGAGGGCCCTATTTCCTTCTTGATCCCTCTCAAAGCAAAATGATCTTGAATTTCTTCCTCTGTTCTAGGACTGCTACCAGCCCGAGTTACTCCTCTGGTTCAGCTGCAGTTTGGCCACAATGCCTGTTGGTCTGCTTGCCTCTTCCCTGAGAGTGCTGTCTAGTACTGACAGGGTCAATATGTCTGGTAAAGAGTAGCCAAGGCCCAACACATTGGAATAAGCTGCTCCTCTTCGGAGTTGCACAACATTCTCATTGCAGATATTCTGTCACTTTATCAGGGTCCTGTAGTTTCTCAGGGGTGAACTTCCAAACCGTTGGAGGAGATAAGTCCTTCAAATACTGCCCCATTTTCTCCCACAGTCCATGCCACTCATGACTATCCACCTTCAGGACAGATATCTGAAAGGCCTTCCTAAAAATCTCTTTCATAACTCTAAACATGATGTGGACTGCACGGGGAGACCTGGCAAATTTAGCAACAATAATATGCTTTCCTTAACATCCAAAGGGAATTCAGAATTCTCAAAAGCTGTTGTAACAGGCCTGAAAAGAGGAAAAGAGGGTGAAAAGCTGGGGAAAATCATCCTGCCCTGTTTCCCCCACAGACTGGATACTATTATTAATGAATCTCCAGAACTAGCACCCAAGGCCAGGGCAGGAAAGCAGCATTGAATGCATTGACCCCCACTGCCCTTGATGTTATCATGTCATAAACTGGTGTCATAGAGTACAATAACAGAGAAGTCCTGATCCCTCTCCCTACTCTGAAAAAGATCATTGGGAGGAAATATGTGCAGGATCAGGTACCACAGGCACATGAACCGACCAAGCGACACTGTGAGCAGTGGCTCCCTGCCTAATACAACAAATGCTTAGATTAAAATAGTTTCTGACCCGCTCTGGGCAGATCTGTTATTATGTCAATCTTCCATGCTTCCCATTCAGTACCAAGGAACACTGTCTAGGTTAAGGACTTGTACTCTACAATTTAATGCTTCCTTCTGAGACTTGCCAAGCCATGCTTCCTGGAAAGCAAGGAAACAGCAGAACAACTGTTGAAAACAGAGTTTAATTTGATGTAATCCTATTAAAAGAGAAAGGTTTACGTAGAAAGATTATTTTATCAGTAGGTGATTGTTGTGTCCACATCCCAAATGTTTCAGTGCCACTGCATGAAGAGATGAACAAAAGGAAGAAAACAGCTAGAGACAATAGGGAGATTGCTGCTGCACTGGTAACCAACCGGCTAGGAGCAGTTCTCAATGCGCTTGGGTTTTCCTGTCAGCTGGCTAACTAGACTCTTTCAGACTTTGATAATGATTATAATTGTGATTATTTTATTTCGGATCATTATCTACTGCATTAAGAGCAGTACAATAAAATCAGTTTCCATGGTAAAAGCCCCTTAAGCCCGACCTGTTACATCAATGTGTCCTGAAGACAGACATATGCAATTAACATTTCTCATCCACCTCCTTTTCACTTTAGATGTCCCCATACAATCCTAAGCTGGTACCCCATCCCTGTTCATTGCTACTGTTAATTGTTCCTATGATGTTGGTTATTACTGCATTTTGTTCTTATTGTTGATGGATTGTTCATTCCGAATGGTACTTGGAAGAATGATGATACTATAGCAGGCATTGCAACTCAATAACATTGCATCTGATTTTACCTTGGGAGGTACCACCACTCCAAAGACACTGGTCAGATCATGACTATGGTGAGTAAAGTGTGGCAGAGGCACCCACTATCCACACTCTTGGCATTGTCACCAGTGTTGATGTCTTGCTGAGGTGAAAGTCTTCTGGGTTGTGCTTGTACTGTCCTTTTATTGCGTACAAAAAAGGTGACTTTGATATGGTGTATTTTGTTTCCCTCTCTCTTTGGACTGTAGCATGAGAGGTCTGAGACATTGCAGTCTGACCCACTGGGACAAACATGAGAACGTGATCTCTCCCTCAATAAATATATGTTCATGGCAACCACTCACTGAGATACAGGCACTGCCAATTGGATGTCATGTGTCATAGGGCCCTTTGTGACCCACCATGACATGGGCACTTTGTGACCTGTCTCTGTTGCCAAAGCATCCACCCACATAACTCTGGAGGTCACAACAGAACAGGAAGGAACAGAGCAGGGCTGCAAGGCCACCTCATGTCTTGCTGATCTGTATCTTTTGCACTCTTCCGGGGCATCTCCCATCCCTGTGCCTGAAGCCCTCAAAGCCCAAGCTCCAACAGGATCTAACAGAGAGAACCCCCCATGGAGAGAACCCCAAGCATGCCCAGATTGACCTCAGTGAAGAGGAGGAAAAGGAAGGAGAAGGATGATGATGATAAAAGCCCTGCTCCAGCACAGCAGCCTGAAGAAGTGGAAGGAGTTCAGCTGCTGCAGGCAGGTAAGTCACTGAGCTGGGCCATCACGTCCACTGTGCACATCCCCAAGGAAGAAGGGGAAATAGGAATGGGTCTGTTTCCCCCAGTAGCCCAGGCACCATCCACTGGGGCCCCTCAGCCCCGGACTGCAGGCAGAGAAACAGGGATTGGTGTCCCCACAAAGGACATCCCCATTGTCTGACAGTTGGCCCTCACTGTGTAGTGCAGGGCTCAGCTGTGTTCTCCAGCCTCTTCTGCAGTACCTCAGTTCTGACTGTGCTTGCTTTTTGCCAAATCCAGCTGAGAAACTGCCAAAAAAGAAGCAGCAAACCCATGGCCACTTGCACAGAAATGCACAGGTACTTGCAGACTGCCCGGCCTGGGCTGGACGTGCTGTTGCAACTAAGCCACACAATGCTGCAGAGCAATAGGTGTGACATCCCACTTTTTCCTGCCCTAAGATATTTCTGGACATTCCTAAGCCTATTGATCATGAAGACAATACCATCACGGTGCCAGAGGGCATGGGAGATGCCGACTCCTATAAAGCAGAGGACTGTGTTGCCATGCTGGATGTGATCATGGGAAGTGGCACCTCCAGACTCAAGAAAGTAAGTTGTCTATGCCAAGGGCTCGACCAACCAGCATATGCATACATTCTCCAGCTGGGTCTGCTGGGCATCCAACAGACTACCACAGTGTGCTAGAAAAGGAGGCACATCTTGGGGGTAAGCTGGAGAAATGACTCACTCTAGTGGCACTCTAAATCTGTGCCATGTCTCCTTCAGGTACCGACCATTGTGAGGGACATTTACCAATGGCTCTCATTCATCACAGATGTGTCTGCTGAGCACAGACTGGATCAGACCCTGCAGGAGATGACCCTTGCTCAGCCACATGATGTGGTGGTGACCCTCCTGCGGTATGCCCCATCATGTGACAGGTACAAGGCCCACTGGCCTGGAGGGCTCAGGACTTAGCAGCCTGAGAGCCCATCCACCTGTAGACCCTATCCCATGTATGCTGGCAGAAAGAGGAAGATTTTCAGGCCCCCCTGATGCCTTTGTTTCCCAGTCATTGCATGTCGGCCCCAAACCCTGCTGCCGTGCTCCTTCCCTGCCCCTCAAGGCACCATCACTTGGCTGTCTGCTACTCACAGTAGCAGTCTGGCTGGGTGTTGCTGGAGAGGGGCAGTGGGCAGAGGCAGAGCTGCTTACCAGCTGAGGACTCTGCAGCTGGTCAGCAGGCCATGGTCTTGTGGCCAAAACCTCACTGACACAGAATTCTGGGCCTGCAGAGTTGCTGTTACCATGTGGAGGGCAATTGTCTTCTCAAGCAGAACTGCGGAGAAGGTGCTGCCAGAGCTTCTCTGTGTGCTGGAGGATTGGCCACTGCACAGCACATCCACCTCTGATAAGGACAACTCAGATGTCTTTTCCCTGGCTGTGAGTTTCTGACCCAAGCACATCCTCAAGGGCTGCCTCTCTGGCATGTCTCCATCCTTCGTCCCCCACCACTCCACCCCCTGCCTCACATGGTGTGCTAGAAACCTGGGGTCATGGAGGTGCAGAGGCAGCCAGGTCAGATGTGTCTGCCCTGGCACAGAGCAAGGCCCGAGCTTCATCCTCCCATGGCTGGGTCCTGCCACGGAGACGTCTTGGTGCTGAGCGTGGTCTCTGGCTGTTTTGGTTTTTGCAGGCAACCAGAGCACTGTGGGAGATCATTCACCTGCCCCAGTGCCCAGAGATATTGATTCTGCATTTCCCTCACCTCTTTGTGGCCCTGCTGTTCCAAATTTTCTCCAGCACAGAGCAGATGCCAGCGAAGGTCAATGCCTTCTGGACACGATGCCAGCAGAGGCACTGCCTGCCCACAAACCCCAGCAGGTGCTCCATTCTGGTCCTTCCGTCTCTGCAGTGCTCTTGGAGCTGGGGCCAGGATTCCTGGCATGACCTGGGCTTTGCTCTGCACACAGATTTGGATTGCTGACCATGAAAGCACTGCTCAGTCACCTTGACTACGAGGATGTGGTGTCTGAAGTTGAACATGAGTGTGGCTGGGACACACTCCTCAACACTAACACCCACCACCATACAATGGGTCTTCTGGCCAGGTGAGAGCCCCATTCTCCCCGCTCCAGCTCCAGTTATTTCTCCACAGTCTCTACAGAATCCCTGTGATCGTGGGTGAGAGAGACTTGTCACTGAGGGATGGGGCAGCAGAGTGGCAAAGCCTTGAAGGGCTGGGTGCACTGGAGCAGCCACAACCCAAAGTGCCACCATCTCTTTCCGTGAGGAGTGCCAACATCTCCGTGCTGATGGCACAGTGCAGGAGCTCTGTCTGCAGGCAGCCTGACTGAGGACAGCCTGCTGGGAACAGGGAGGGTACTTCGAGGGCTACTGACAGCCTGGGGGACAGGACGGCCCCATGGGCAGAATGGGTGATTTTTCAGCCTCTCCATTCCTGAAATGAGCCTGTTGGTGTTTGGCTCCACCTTCCTCCTTGCAAGAGGTAGTGGTGAAAGAAGATGCCTCTGTGAGTCAGTCCCAGGAGAGGTTTGCCTGCTCAGAGTTGGCAATGTCTTTTTTTCCCCTGCCAGAGCAATGCTCAGGATCTCACAGTCCTTGTGTTACCGGATTGCACGCTACCTGTTCAGGCTGCTCCGCAGAGAGGAAGCACGCTGGGAGGTCGCTGCCATGGCCTTCCTGGTTGAGGTGAGCCTGATGGTGAGCATTGCCTTGCTGAGCTGTGTTCCACCACTGCCCTCTTGGAGATGCAGCTGCAGGGGAGTCCAGTTGATGAAGGAGGGTCAGCCTGCCCCTTTGACCCTTGCTGGTGGGGTGACACTGATGACACTCTCACTGCTGTGTGTGTTTCAGGTCCTACCTTGCCTTAACATAGAGAAATGGGATGAACGCATCCTACAGCTTGTCCAAATCTATCTACGGAAGCAGGGCAGTGTCATGCGTCTCTTGATGCTCAGATGTCTCCTGGTATTCTGCAAGAGACTCTCTATGGTGAGAAGAAGGCTGCACAGCTGAAGCTGTGCAGGGAGTGTGGGGCTTAGTAACACAGTATCTTGCACTTGGATGGCCTTCAGAATATGGGTAGCTTCTCCCAGCTCTCTTGACTCCTCATTTGCCTGCCCAGAGCCTTTGGCTTCTGGGCTCTGTGGCCGCAGCATGGGATTGAACTGCTGGAGTGGTTCTGGCAATGCAGCCTTTCATGGCTTCATAACATTGCACTGTATTCCACACAGGCTGAAGGCATGGAAAACTTGACTGAAAGCCTCACAGAGGTGCTGAAGGATGAAGACAGAGAGGTGGTGTGGATGACCCTCTCTGTGCTCAGTGAGATGTTCCTGAACAGAGATGCACCAATTGCCAGTTCCCTCGCTCTGCAGCTGGTTGAGGCACTCCGGCCACTCTTTGACAATGTAAAAGCTCTGTGCCTCCCCGCTCCCTCCCCACCTCCCCCAAATGCTGCCAGGAAACTGTTCCCTTGTGGATTTCCAGTTCCAGGTAGACATGGAATAGGCAGGTGCTGAGGTTCTTGCTCTCTTCACTAGGATGCCAGCCATGTGCAGCTACTCTCCATTCGCCTCTTTCAAGCAGTGATGGAGTTGGTAGGCAAAGAAGCAGAAAGGCCCCTGAATGACTGCATGCACCAGAGCCTGCTCCCGCTCTTCTACCACATGTTCGATGAGAACCAGTTTGTGGCAGAGGTGAGGACACTGAGCTACGGGTGTGCCCTGTGAGTGGGCTCAGCTGCCTTCTGCTCTAATGCCTCAAAGACCCCTCCTGCCTCCTCCTGGCCTTTGGCTGGTCTTATGCCCTGGGATGCTGTGTCATCTCCCAGTCTCTGCTGCTCCGCAGGCCTCTTGGGAAACCCTGCTTCAAGCAACAATATTCCTGAAGAAGCGTAATCTTGAGCAGCTTCTGGAGACGGAAGAGCTGTGGAGGTTTGGCGAGTGCCTGGTAAGGGTGGCCTCAAAGCCCCAGACTGTGTCTGAACAAGCCCTCTGCCCTCAATACCCACTGTAAGGGGCTAGCAGCTGTGGCCCCTGCCTACTGCTGCACTTAACACCAACAGACTGCTCCCCATACATTAATCCTCTGTGGCGTGTGGCTCAGCAGGGTCTTCTCCAGGCACCTGTGCTTCCCTGAGCCAGGCTGCCAACAGAGCGCCAACCCATCTGTTCTTTGGTATCAGGACAGCATTGAGACTTCCTCTGGAGTAACCATCTCTCTGCTCCCTCCAGCCCAGCTGTTGGCTGGCCATCAGGGGTGTCTGTGCAGGGATGTCAGTCCTGGGTGCAGGGGCTGCCCATCCAAGGGGAAGAGTCAGTGCTAACCCTTTCCTCTGCCCCCTTGTTCTCTCTTCAGCTGGAAGAGGAGAGAGACAGAGCAGATGTGTACCTGCGCCAGTCTGTGATGTACCTGCAGAGCCCACAGAAGTCCATGCGAGAGGCAGCCATCAGGCTCACTGGTGAGCCAAAACCTTGCTGCCTTACTGCAGCTTGGCCCCAGCCACAGCAGCAGCACTCAGCCCAGTGGCTGTGGTACCCTGACTATGCCTCAGGGCTCCCTGCTACCCTCTCCCACCTTTGCTCTTGTGCTCTATATGTGGCTCAGCCCTGTCATGATGAAGAGGACATGTGGCCAGGCTGGCAGCACTGGTGCTGTGGAGCTGTGTCACTGGGGTGATGATAGGCTTGGTGTCCCTAAGTGCTCAGCAGCTGCCACTTCAGCAAGCAGCAGGAATTGCTCCAGGTCACCTATGAGGATCAATGAGAGAGAGCAGTGGGATGTCAGAAGGGACGGGTGTGAAAGCATGAAAGAACCTAGGCACGGCTCTGCTCTCTGTCCACAAGAGGGGTGGAGTGGGCAGAGCAGAGAGAGATTTAAGGGACACATGAGGTATTCATGGCAAGCACCTTAGGGCTTATCCTCTTATTTCCAGTTCCCTTCTGGGAATGGGAAGATCTGGGATTGAGTGGGGTGGGACAGAGTGGGGCTGCCCTGACAAGAGAGATTCCTGGGGTCCCCAAAGGTCTGGGCTCTGACCTTGTCTCTATTCCTCCATGTTCCAGCCCTTCAAGGCACTACAAATAACTTTAGCCCCTCCATCTGTAACCTCGGAACTCAAACCTGGCACCTTTTAAGAACTGCACAGAGAAATGCTTCCTCCAGATTCAGGCTGCTGCAAAACAACCTCTGTGAGGCATGGAGGAGGCGATCTCTCTTCGAAAATGGCTGGCGCTCTCTCCGCTACAATGATTGGAGGTCCCTGCACTGCTGATCCCAGGAGCTCTCAGGGCTACTGAATGGAAATATGAGGTCGCTTCTGGCTCTCCCAACCCACAGGACAGCTCTTCTCTCAGATCACTTTTCTTCACCCCTTTTAACCACAAGGGATCTTCAAAAGTCAGATACTGATCAAGAGATTTATCCTTCTCTACTTGTTAACATATTGAGTCAAGCATTCACCTTCATCTAACAGAGAATATTCTGAATTGGAAGGGACCTACAATGATCATTGAGGCCAACTCTTTAAGTAAATGGTTCATACAGGGATTGAATGTGTACGTGACCTTGGTGTTATTAGCAAGCTGATTGATTGTATTTGATAAAGACAGTAGAACAGAACAGCATAGCCTTGAGGAAATAACAGTTGAATGTAACTTAAGCAGAAGTCATGCAAGACACAAGCACAGGATGCCAGCTAAACTCTGCAAGGCTGACAGAGTAGGAGCTGTAAACAATATTGTGCTTATTTAAAAGTGAGGGTTGAGGAGCAGCCACTAAAAAGGACACCAGATGTTGAAGACCACAGAAGAAGACCAAAGAACCTTATAAGGACTTCTGATAAAGGGTGTGACTCTGTAAAATAAAGTAAAACATATACATGAAGTAAGTGGGGATAGCTAACCATAATGTAAATCAGTGGGTATAATAAAAACTGTTTACCCAACACTCAGGGCAGTTAATTAGAGGAAGGATACTCCAAGTGACCAGCATGCTTCAATAAAGAATTCCTGCTTTCTGATATTCAAAACTGTTGTAGAAAGTTTCTATCTGGAAAATTTTGGTATCATATTTTCTATGAGCACTGATTTCTTTGTGAAGGGTTCTTTTATTCCTCCTGACTAAGTCTTTCTTGTTGGAAAGACTTCTGTCCAGCTTGACACCTGGTCTACTACCCCCCAGCCAAGCCACAGGTGGCATGTCTGCAGGGTCTCTTTGCAGTCCCTGAAAAGGGAAATCAGTCCATGGTCACCCTCCTAACTGTGAGCTCAGTCTGCTACTAGAAAACTCATGTCAGGTTGGGAGGCCATTTGTTATTCTCTTTTGTGGTGGCACAAATTCATGGAGCTGGCCATATTTTTTTCACTTTGATAATTATTGCCTGTGTCCCTTCATGGGATTTATCATGAAACCATCTACTTAGAGTGACTAAATATTCTTCGACAGAATTGGTACTCCCCCAATTGTCCACATCCCATCATCATTTTGAGTTGCCTTTCATTTTTCCCATTGTATCTCGTCTTCTGTAGAACAGTCCTTCTCACACATTGTCTTAGGGTCTATAAATCTGCCATTTCCTCTGGTCAGCCATCAGAGTCACAACAGTATTTGATGCCAGATGATGGGAAAGTCCATGTTTTTCCCTAACACTCCTGTTGCATGACATATACTAAGAGCATGCCAAGAATCTGTACAGATGTTCAGTCATTTCCCTCTTTCCATATGTGCTGCATGCATCAAAGCTACTAGTTCTGCTGCTTGTGCACTCGTCTTTGCTGGCAGTGGTTCTGCTTCTGTTACCTGTCCCCAGCTCACCACACCACATCCAGTCTGTTGCTGTCCTTGGAGGGAGTGGCACGAGCCATCTGTGAATAGAACTACATCTGGTTTATGTGAGGGAACATCAGTTAAATAAGTCTGTGCTTTACTTGAATGTGGGCCACTCGATTACACTGGTGATGTTTCTCTCCATCATCAGGTACTTCTATTAGGCTTTTGGATTAAAGATGTTAAGATGTGGTACCTATGTGTCCATTGTGGTGTTAGAACTTTAGGTACCTCCTGCTACAGCCACTGAGTTAATACAGGCTGGTGCTTCTGCTGCAACTGTATGTAGTTGCAGTCGATCTCGCATGAGATCTTAATTTCTGCATTATCTCCCCACTAGATATTCTCTAAGTTCTCAGTGGTCTCAGTCAAAAACTTGGTCAGTCCCTCTAATCTAGGAATCTGTGGATGTCAGATCCCACAGCTCTGAGAAAACCTCTTGTCTACCTTTTGTGATCAGATGTGGGAGGTTAATTACGACCTCTCATTGTTAGCATTTATGGCCCTTTCCCCAAAATACAGCCTATATATTTAAATTTTCTTTTGACACAGCTGAAGCATGAATGGAGATGCACTCTGTTCCTTTTCTGCTAGGGCAACAAAATCTAGTATTTACAACCATTCTTTCTCATCATGATTTTCTTATGACAA
>VZDJ01001972.1:0-164238 GCA_008694505.1 Cyanoderma ruficeps | reverse complement strand
CCAAGAAACAACAAGACCTTGAAGACTCCATTTCATTCTCGCCTCTGGCTCAAAGCCTTCAGAGGGCAGAGGGCAAAAACAGACCACTTGAACAACCACCTAAATCTCGGGACAAAGAAAACCCAACCCGAGAATTGGCGTCCCTGGATGGGCTCTGTCTCAATTCTCCCTCCCCATCCCTGGGGTGATTGTCCTGTGCCCAGGGGACATGCCTCAAAAAAAAGCATGTCCTTGTCTTGGTCACTGGGATGGATCAGAAGTTTTGATTTTCCCAAGACGAATTTCTGGATCTGAGATCCTGGGGATTGGGGTACACCCAAGGAAAGTTGATGGCTTCCCTGTGCTAAACTCGAGGAGAGCTGCTGAGTCTCCTGTCTCGAGGGGTTTTTTTGACCTCCCTGCAGTAATCCTCTGGGGTGCTGGTAGCTCTCCCTTCCTATTATAACCAGAGGGAGCTGATGGCTCTGCCCTTCCATACCTCCTGTAAGAGGTATGAGACTTACCTGCTGCTGACAGGCAAAAGAACCTGCTTGGCTGCTGGCCAGCAAAAGAACCCGCTGCTGGCTGGTGGCCAGCAGATAAAGTGTTTCTTCCTCCCTCCCCACTACTCCACAGCTGCATGAAGGAGTGATTTCCCTTTTTGTTCCTGGGAGAGGGGTCCTCCCATGTTCTAAAATTCAACTGATCTTACCAAGAATGAAAAATTGGGTGCAGGTGTTGTCAAATTTGGTTCAGAGATGTCCTGATCACTGGCCAGCAGTTTTCAGGATGACGGGTCCAGGACCCTTGGAGCTCATTGGTCCGAGACAAATTTGAGATCAGCTGCTCTCTGGGTAGAAATTTCTTCCCCTGCGTCCTCTTCTTTCCTTCAGAGGTCTGGCTGTGTCCACTGGTGTCCACTCATGGCCCCCACCCAGGGACACCAATTCTCGGGTTGGGTTTTCTTTGTCCCGAGATTTAGGTGGTTGTTCAAGTGGTCTTCTTTTGCCCTCTGCCCTCTGAAGGCTTTGAGCCAGACACGAGAATGAAATGGAGTCTTCAAGGTCTTGCTGTTTCTTGGTTTCTCGTGTGTTTATAATTTCTTATCTTACAAGTGTTTCTCTGTGCCCAGCCGAGATGTTCACAGCTGCTCAGGCACAGGACGACTCCCCTCGTGATGGGAGGTCGCTACCTCTTATACAGATAATAATGTGCTTATTATTTACAATTCTGTGCCAATGCCTATCACCTATACTAAAGGGGTCATCTCTACTCTGACCCAATCTCCTTAAACTACTTTATGCCACCGTCACTGCAGAAAATGGATGCCAAGGGAGGAGAAGAACCCAGGGTACCACCCTAAATCCTCCATCTTGTTCCCCAGTTCTAAGAACCCAAAACTACAAAATTTTCCACCTGGTGATAAACTACACTACTGTCTGTCACACTTTTGTGACTTGTAATTCGTGATGTTGGAAGTTTTTCTCATGGACTGAAATCAAAGCCTGTGTCTTCCTGGGCTCTGTGCCAGGAAGCCCCCCTGGACAGATCCCCGACCCTCTTTCTCGGGTCTCAGACCCCTCTGCCAAGGTCTGTGACCTTCCAGGGCAACTAAAGGAATGCCCTGGACTCCAACACCAGCAGTGATGGGAGTATAAAATGGTATAAAATAACTTCTAGGTCCCAGCCAAGGCATCTCCTGAAAAAACTAACCATGTCCTCGCCAGAACAGGACAATTCCATACACTTCTATAAACCTAGATAAAATGCTAAACACGAGTGCTCATTTTCATTATGGTTCAAAGCAAAAGCTCACTAGAGCTGTTAACCTTCCCGTCATTGAACTTGCAAACAAACAATAAAATATTTTGCATTATGTTTACAGTACAGCTTTCTTTTTTTGTCTGGAGCCTCACAGTTTTCTCACTTGTACACTAAATGATGTTGCAATAAGAACTTTTAGTGTAGAGGGAGTTGGAATAATGGGAGAATGATACCATGGGTTAAATTCTTTTAAAGTTGCTTAAGAACCTGGATAAAATAACATTTCCTGAGAAAAAAAAAAAAATTGAATGTAAATGGATGTTACATAATGCGAAGCACTGTAATTCCTGGACACCCCTTTTCCCACTGAATAGATTTTTTTTGCTACATCTGTATTTCCAGTGCAGTGGCATTCTCTGATCAGTTGCAGATGATAAATCTGCAATTTGAAAAAAACCAAAAACCCAAACAACCAAAGATTTCTTTGTGCTTTAAAAAAGAAATTATCATGAATATGTCTGATAGAGATGTACAGTACAGTACTCTTTGCATCTGTAAAAGCTTTTCTTTTATAATCAAGGGCCATTACTATACAGTACTTTTTAACATATATGTCATCTTCAGTGCAACCTTTCAAGATTCTGCTTTTTTCATGTGACTTAAATTCACTTATCCGTTTAAAATGCGCATTTTATATTGTTGCTTCTTCAAGAGCTTCTTGTGTATTACGTTTCACAGTAGACAAACCTCAAGTTTTTAATTTTGGAAATCAATTTAACTTTTTGTGTAGCAATTCCATTTCCCATCCAAACATTTTTACTTTTCCCAGGATACTATATGCATCTGCTTTCCCTTACTACTTACCAGCATTTCATTAGTTAACTTGATGAGGGGAGCAGTTTCTTTTGCTTTGAAGAGCTAATTGTTTTATTTTAACTGGAAGAATTAAGCCCAGCATGCCAAGAAAAAAAAAAAAAAAGAGCAAGATAGTGTTTTAGAAAAATTAAAATAGAAGGGCAAAAAAAAGAACAAAAGATGATTTTTCATACCAGTGATGGAGCTGGCTTTGCTACCTTAGGGCACTAATTACTGTTTTAAGAGGTCATCTTCTGTTTTCACATAGGAGATGCAGTAGTAACAATAACTTACTGACAATTTCTTCACAATCAAAAGTTTCTACCTCAGCTTAATCATGAGGAGGTTATCCTGAGGAGCTAAAGAAGCATTCATTTAAAAAGAGGGAGAACCAATGCTTTTCTCTGACTCAGACAAATTCTGTCTCCCACTAGCATACTTGTTTTTCTGAAGTATCAGAATTGTTTAAAAATAAAATAAACAAAGCAAAAAAATGCAATCAATAAAAATGTCCTTAGATGATGGCACTTGACCCTAACAAAAAACAACTTGCTCCTCACCTGCCCCTAAAGGTCAGGATTGAGGTGGGAGTAAGTTTTCATTTCTCCTCTCTACACTCTGTCTGGTCTGTGGATAAATATATTCTCCAGAGCTGTCAATCAGGAATTTCTCATGCATGCTGAATTCACTCAAAAATCACCCAGCAGTTCTGGAGCACACAGGAGAAAAGATGCTTTGCTCAAGTGCATTACTTTCAAATGCATCACCTAAGATGATAAAATCATCAGATATAGTAGATTATTAGACCAGATTTATTCAGTTATTCCATTTTCTCTGTAGATTATTACATAGTGTGTGCTTTTATAGCAATTTTTTTTCTGTTTTTACAGCAAAAATGGTTTCAGTATTCATCATTTAAAGGGCAAACAGGATAAAAAATTGACCCGGTATATGCCATCTTCGACTTTCCACTTGCAAGAGTCACAACTGCTATAGTAGCCCATTGATTCGACTTCCCTTGTTTTTCGCTTCCTTTTTTTTTGTATGGGAAGGGAAATACCCCAGTGGTTTTTTGAACAACTTGAGCTTTGTTGACCTGGGACCTACTTTTTGGTGATCAAAACATTACCTTGGGGTTTTAACATTTCTGTAGCTTCAGATTCAACAGTCATTGTAGACTTCCAAGGCTTTGTTTTCATCAGTTACACCTGTTAGACACCTGGCTGTTTGAAAGGGCTTTTGCTTATTTTTCAATGACAGTAAAAATAAAAATGGGAAGAAAGAATGTTAGTGAATTGTACTCCCCAGTGGCATGTGGCAATGCATGCCTAAATATTCTACCCACAAGATCTGGTAATGTTTCTACTACAAATGTTATGCCAAATAGTAACAATTTTTAAAAAAATTATGTTTGGTGTTATTGGTATTGGTTGTTTTGTTCCTTTGTATATAATTTGAGATCTCGATAGTAGAAAATATTCCTGTTTTGTCATAAATTTATACAAAGCAAGGTTTAGGGGAAAGGAAAATTAATGGCAGGAGTAAGAAATACTGCTAAACTATTGATAATCACATAGTGGCATGGGTAATTAATTAGCATTAATTCATTATTTCCACATACAGTGTGATTCAAATCACCTGTTCCTTGCCAAATACCTGCCAAGACTAAGAATTCAAAACAAAAGAATTCAAACAAAGCCCCTGTGAATAGATATCAGTTAGCCACTGGGAATCTGGTAAATTATTAAGCTGCATGCTATCTAAAATGTTAAACCAGCTTTGAATCCTCTTGGGAGTTCAAATAGTCTGTTGACTTTTTTTTTTTCTTACCTTTTTGTTGGAAGTGTGAGTCTCTTGTTCAGTCAAGACTACCTGTTGGTAGTCAAGCCCGTTGGTTCTTACAGGTTTGATTCAGCAGAGACTGGAAAGTGCTATAAGCAGAACCAGGTCTAGAAGCTTCTGTTTTCCAGGTTATTTTTAATTCTTATTGTGATTTGCATGCAACAAAGTTCTAGGAGTTGTCTGTGTCTTTTCTGTAAATGTAAATGGAAGAAGACCAGTCAGCTTTTCTGCCTCCACTTGACAAAAATCTGATGTCATTAAGTAGCAATAAAAGCAGAAAATTACTCTTTGGCACCAGACATAGCAGCAAAGCTACTAGAGGGATACTCTTTAGAGTAATGAATAGAAAATTTATCATTTTTGTGGCCTTCTATGGCAAATCTAGTGAAGGACCTTGTCACTCCATTATCATTAATACATATTCCTCTGCCATATGGAATGATGTGGATGACATCATATTAGAAATCACATCATTGAAATGAGCCAGATAGAACAAAATAAATATTTTTGAGGGATAATTTGGGGTCATTTCATTAGTGTGATTTAGTGGGAGGTCTCACACAGCTATATAAGCATGGTCCAGGGGCCAAGGCATGGAAGAGAACCATAGCTAGGCCTGGAAAGCCAGGTTTGAGTTGGCTGCTGAAATTCTCATGTTTTCTGACCAACTATTTCCTTTCAAAGGGTAAGCTGCCCAAGCATGGTCATGGCAAGGTCAGTTAATCCAACTGCACACTGAAGGAGTTCAAGGAAAACAGGAGTTTATGGAAGGATGAAAGCAAGGCTGGGAAATATGAGTTCTGCCCACAATTCTGCTGTGAGTTCTGCACATGAGCTTTAGAAAATCAGTTGTAATTAAGCTTCTACTCTGTTAAATGGCACAGTAGGAGAAAAGAACAAGGCAGATGCTTTCTTTGTTCAATATGGCTAGTTAAAGGGGTGTAGAGCTTCATGCTGACTGTGAGTGGAGGCTAAAAAATAAAAGAAGAGAAAAAAGCAAGGGAAGATTTAAAATGGGTCAAAGTTGTCATTGATTATTTTTATAAGAAAGGTTCAAGTGCTTGCCACAGTAACAGCAGATTAGTATGACCAATATGCACCTACACCTTAACTTTTGCTTATCAAGAGTTTTTGATAACTCAGAAATTTAGTGGCTTTTCCATTGCTAAATGAGATAAGAACATCTTTTCCTTTTATTATTTTGTTGGATTGTGACAAAGCTTAAGAGAGCTAACTAAGTTAGCTCAGTTTAATAATGAATAAATGTAGACTATTTTTGATTTGATATCCAAACCTACACATTCTTTGATGTATTTTTCAATCAACATAATATTGATAAAGAAGTATCAATGTAGGGTCTGAATGTCTCTTAAGACTAAAAACAAGAAATAAAATGAAAAGGAAAAACCTACATATGCTATAAAAATGCAGAGTGGGTGAACAAAGAAAAATAGGTTAAGCTTGTGGCAAAAAGAATCAGGCAGAAAGGAGTGATAAACATTCTAATGAAAATGTAGGTACTATACATATGCATGCCACCTAGTTGTGCCAGTTTAGATTTGGTGGGTGTGTTGTTTCTTCTAGTCTTTACAGATATTATGGACTTCTTTACACTAGAAAAATCATGGGTTTAATTAAACCTGCCTCAGGCAAGGAATAACCAAAATGATAGTTTTAATTAGGATAAAAAGGACAAAAAACAGGCAAGGCCAAAAAACAGTGGAGAAGTTCTAATGCCTACAATCTCTGTAGCATGGAAGAAGAGGAATAAAATTTAATTGTAAGCATTAATCTATGTGTTGTAATTATTTTTAATTTTTGTATTAACAAGTGAAGAATCAGGGTACTGAGACTGTGGATGTCATTGTATATAATAACCTGTACTTATATAACACTTACGCCTTAAAATGCCCCATGTTTGTATGCTTTGTGTGCCTTTGGGTCAATGTTCTTCTTTTAGAGCAGGTATTTGTTTACACTGCCTTTTTCCACTGCAGGAATGTACTTTGTCCTCTTGCCTGGCTAGATTATCAGTATTATAGTATTATCAGCATTTGTAAAGATGGGACTTTTCTTAAAAGTCCATTTTCCTGGATTCATGTTATTAGAAGAGCAGTACACCTTTCATGTTAAAAAAAACAAGCATCCCTAAGCCAATCTTGCAGCTTTAAAGTGTTGGAATTGTGCTATGTCTTCCATAAGAGTTCAGCATTATGGACATTTTGGTGGGTTTTTTTTATTTTACGTCTGCAATATCACAGTGAGTATTTTGGAGTACTCTAAAGTGTTTTACTGAAGGGCATGTCACAGTCATATAACAATCTCTAAATTAATTCGGGTTCTGACCGTATTTGAAAAATCCACAGCTTTAAAATCTTCTAAAAAACAGTGAATTACATGTGATAACTGGCAATTTACCTTGACTTATTTGAGTCATGCCTAATTATGCAAGTAAAATTATGAGGATAGATCTTTAGAGTACCATTGATCTCAGCAGATTACTGCTACACCAAAGATTATTTTTTTAATTATTTATTGACTTTTGGAATACCAGATTTTTTTTTTAGTTCCCCCCACTTCAATTTAATTTGAGTTTGGGCCTAAGAACTCTTGTTTATACCAATATTGATGTAAATAATTATGATCTCTCACAAGACAAGCTTAATGCTTTTAAGGCAGAATCAGATAAGATTAAATCTGCACTAAATCATCATGAACCTCAGATCTCTGAGTATGTCAAATTTGATCACGGAATTTATTATCAGTACAATAATGTATCATTGGTAGATTGGTTTTATGTTGGTTTTCTGAGTTCTGAAAGTTTCCAAGCGTTCACATATTTCCAGATTAACTTATGTCTACGCTGTTTCTTTTTAGGCAATAGATTTAGTATAGCCCAATCTGTTAGAAGAAAGATTGCCACTCCTGTATTTTTCTCTCTTTTTTTTTTTTTTTTCTTATCAACACAATTGTTTCTGCTCACTGGTGTCTCCCTCCCACTCTTTCAGCAGCTGCTTTACTGTGACATCTTACCTCCAGCAAAGTGGGAAGTTGAGCAGCTGCTTGCAGAACCAAAGCCAATCTTCTGCCTGGGATCAGTTGGCAAGGATTTCTGTGAAAGAAGCAAGGATGCAGTAAAGGATATGTACTGAATTAACTGTACCTGCTTCCAGCCTGTCTCCAAAACTTGCTGGAAAATGTATCCATCCATTTGTGCAACAGCAGCAACAACAAAAATTACTCCCTAATCATCTTTGAAGGTTAAAGAGATTTAACAAATCAGATCTGTTTATTCATAGGAACCATAGCAGCGCTGATGAGTTTTTTAAAAATTCAAATTGCATTTATTTCTTTTCAAATTACTCTCAATCATGTTTTTCAGTAAGGCTGTGTGTATGAATGCAATTCCTTAGTGTGAGGGAAGGGCTTTATTTATTTACTGTTATAATGGTGTTTTGGAGATTGAGTCATCTGATGATTCACTCTGTTCAGCTGCATAAGTAATACTGCAAGTACTGAGAGAGAACTAAGCTGACATCCTGTAATATTTGTTGTTTTGGACTTCCAGGTACAATAAGGCTGTTGAAAATACTTTATTTTCTATAGCACAAAATGGTTAGTGTTGCTTCCACTCAGGAGGTGAGAATAAAAAGATTCCTTTCCTTATGCTCTGTCATTTGATCCAAACTTAAATACTTCATGTCTACCAAAACCAAAAATGATTCTGTGTGCACTGCAGTATACACACAGTGTTGGTAAGAAGGATCAGGGCTTTAGATGGGTCTTAACTAAATACAGACTAAGGAAGACATGAATTTTCTTCTTTATCAGAATAATTTTGAACTTCCTAGAATAATATTTCCTATAGTGGAAGTATAATGATCTAGGGAAAGGTAATAAAGTGGAGGAGCACACAAGAGATTTTCTATAAACTGTTAAGAAAACTGATTACTTTGTGAGCAATGATCTTGACAAAGCTGTCTACCATTAGATAGATGTTGTTTTAGAAGTATTCTTGCCCTTTCTAACTCAGGATTTTAGCATTTGTTCACCACATGAAAATGTTACATGTTGTGCCTTCCTGAAGTTAAAGGTGGATACGATGGTTCAGGAAATGCTTCTTGGTAGTTTTTGCCCCCCTTACATTTCCAGCCAAAGAGACAAGGAAGATCAGTAGAAGAACATGATATCTACAAAGTAGGGAAAGACCTCTATTAAATGGACATTCATCAGTGTGATAATATACTGGGAAATCACTGATTCTCTGCCCAGACTGTGAAGAAATGCCTATTTGATATCTTTAAGCTTATTTTGGATTAAATCCTCTCCTAGCCCAAGCTTTGAAGGCATCCCTGTCTTACTACTACAGGTTTCTTTTGATTCCTAGTGCATAATAGATAAAATTTTATTTTCCTATAATCTTAATGTGCAAAAGCAACATGGTTAAACTGCCCTCATGGCCACTTTGTGAATGGACAGCAAGACAGTAGACAGTAATCTATCCTTGGAGATCTGGGAACAGATTAAGTGAGAGCTATCAGATCATCTCTTCTTAAACAAAATCCAGCTGAGCTAGATCCAGATCAATGAGGGTTTTGGGGGGTTTTTTTTTTGGGGTTTGGGTTTTTTTTTTTTTTGCTAAACTGTATAATATTATGAGGGAATTATGCTGTCTTTCAAAGCTGCATGACCCTGTTACATCATTGACACAATGGGGTTGTCTTTTGGCTCCTCAGCAGCTCTGAAGGTGGGTTGGAAGAAACTTGTACCCCTCTGACTTGTGCTTGGAAACAGGAGGCGGTGGTCTGCAGGCCAGGTAGAGCAGCTGCTATTACAGAAGTTGGCAGCAGTCACGGTGTTTGATTTACATGTTCAACCATGCAAAATCAGCTGAAAATTATGTAGCTGAATTCAGATGGCCAAATAATGAGACTGTTTGTGTTGCTCAGCATTTTCTTTTCATTTCAGTCCTTACTGTCTAGCTGCAAAATATCCCTGTGGGTTAGAGGATGGCACACAGAAGACTGGGTTTCAGAAACAACAACAAAATAGGATGTTAAAACAGTGGGCTAGAAGTAACTTGTCACAAATGGGATTTGAAATGAAATTTCAAAGAGGCTTCTATTTGAGCCACAAAATTCGTCCAATGATTCTGGCAGTCCTACATGGACAAAGCTGTTTCAGGGAAAAAAACATTCAACAATTTCTGAAATTTGGGAGGAAAAAACATGGAAATTTGGAATTAATTTTGTAACATTGTCAGTTCAATAAAAATTTTTGTCAACCATAATGGGGTTTTTTTGTATTTGTGTAAAATATAATCCTTTCCAAAAAATGCAGTATAGCAGTGCCATGCCCCTTTTAATTCTCCGTGCCTCTGTTGGCCTTGAGAGTGGATAAACATGCCACTTCCATTATGTGACCACTATTTTTGACAGTGAAGTATCATTGAATGTTAATGCCTCTCATGTTCTCTTCATTATACATGCTCATTTCCATGACAAAGACTGTAAAGGGAACAGAAAATGGTACAAAATTAATATGTTCTCCTGACAATCCAGAGACAGCATTGCATGATCTTACACAGAAGGCACAGCTGGGGACTTTGACAACTGCAAGTACACAGCTGCTTCTTCTACTAAGTTCAAAATATTTTCCATGCACTTTTGTTTGTAAACCCATGGATACATGTGTATCCATGGGTTTATGTTTGTGTCTGTACGGACACCCTGCATAAGGTAGCCAGGATAATATTTTATGTGTAAACTACATTTGATTTTTAAGCCTAAACTACATTGATTTCTCTTCTCAAGGTTTTGGCTTGTAAAATTTTCTAAATCTTAGTGAGTATGCCTGAGAGAAGAGGTTGAATAAAAAAGTACATATATAGACGGCTGTCATGGTTTAGGAATGGTTTCTCCAATTTAATGTTCCTACTGAAGCCACTCTCAACTATTCCGTGCTCACTTACTCTCCTCTCCCCCACAGTGGGATGGATAGGAGAACTGGAGGCACAAAAGATAAAGATCACAGGCTGAGAAAAGAACATTTTACTGGAAACATCAATGAGTTAAGAAAACAAATGATAAAAGCAACAAAACTAATAAGAGTGTGCAAGAAGCAAGTGATCCATATACAAGTTCCCAACAATACCCAATCATTCTCTCTGTTATGCTACCTAATCCAAAAGGGTTCCCTATCCACAGAAAATGACATGAATTGGTACAGAATAATATCTAGGTCCTAGAAATGCCCCATCCTGGCTACTGAAAAAAATAACCATGTCCTGACCAGAACCAGAAAATTATCCCCCCTTATTTTGTATACCATCTATGCCATGGCCAGATTCTATGCCTTCCAATTATATACATAAATTTATATACCTATATATACACATACACACAAACACACACACGTGTGTGTGTGTGTGTGTGTGTGTGTGTGTGTGTGTGTGTGTGTACACACACACAGCCACACCCCCCCCCAAGCATATGCATACATATACCCACAGAAGCACAGGTATCATTTCCATAATCAGTGACTGGCCCTCCGAGATGTCTGTGGATTTCATGCAATCCATGACTGGAATTTCTATCTGTCCTAGATATGTTCAAGGGCTGGAGATGTGTTGTCAGCTTGTTCCAAGCTGCATCAAGGCCTTAAAAACTGTTGTATCTGGCACATACTCATTGTCCTTACTCATTGTCCATGGTAGTTGTAGCACATAGTGGCAGGGTCATTCATCAAACAACATTATACAATGAAACATTACAGACTGTTCTCACTCAAGAATCAAATCCCCTTGAGGTGCACAGGGTTTCCCTGTCCCTCTGCATTACCCACCATGTGCATGCACATCCTACCCTTTGTTGGAATGAGAACTAATCCGCTTTCTCCTCTAACATATTCCTTGTATGCATGATGAGGACTTTATCCCCCTCTGTGGTACTTGGAGGTTTTGATTCCCCAGGGCCTGTTCTATTGGTAGAGTCTCTAGTGTTAACTAACCAGCTGACCTTCACCAAATGTAGTTCCCTGTGTTTGAAGGTCTCCCCATCCCTTCCTTTCAGTGTGGTTTTCAACAGTCCATTGTACTGTTTAATTTTCCCAGAGGCTGGTGCATGACAGGGAATATGATACCCACTCAATACAGGGGCTGTACCTGCTTGGTCTCCTTGATCACAGTGCACATTTCACAGCTATGCATCACCTGAGAAATAGTGTCCATTGTTAAATTCACCCCAAAGTTAAGCCATGAGCCCATTTGTATTGTTACATCTCTTCCCTGATGGCCTGAGGCATCATGGGCCCACTGACCAGCAATAATTCACCTTTATGTTGCCAGTCCACTTTACTGTTTCAGTCTCCAAAAAGTATAAACAGCAGTGAGTTGGGGGGAGCAAACTGGAGGTATATGACTTCACTACCTGAAGCTGTAATTGGAAGATTAACTCCTGACAGGTAAATAGACCGAACTTACAATTATCTGAAAAACTTGTGACCATCATCCATCTTGGGTGTTGTTCATTGGAAACTGATAGTGTCCATCTTGGCATTTGACTCCTGAAAACTGTTTCCTTATTTACTTGACCTTACTTTGTTTTACGGCAAGTGGCTGCTGGGAGTTTTGGGTTATCTCCTTCCCTTTCTCAAAAACTCAGTCTGCTGTTCCCCCTTGTGATGATGTCATCAATGTACTGTAAGTGTTCTGGAACCTCATCTTTTTCCAGTGCAGTCTGGATCAGTCTATTGCAAATAGTGGGGCTCTGTTTTCACCCCAGGGATGTCAGTTCCAGGTGTACTGCACGCCCCTCCAGGTGAAACAACATGAGTCTGCACTCATGGTTAAAGACATGGAGAAGAGCACATTTGCAATGTCAGTGGTGGCACCATTTTTCTGCCCTGGACTCCAGTTCATGCTGAAGTTCCATATGTCTGGCACAGCAGCACTCAGTGGTGGTGTGACTTCCTTCAGGCCATGACAGTCCATTGTCAGTCTCCACTGGATTTACACACTGGCTGTATGGGACTATTAAACAGTGAGTGTTCAGGCCGCTCCCTGGCTCTCCACAAATCGTCTCATGGATGAGAGTCACAGAGTCCTGGCTGTACATTATTGTCAACAGTGCATAGTTGTAATAGCAATCAGTATCCATCTTTCTTGGACCATTAGCAATCCCACAGCAGAAAGGTCCTCTGAGAGACCAAGCAGTGGTCAGTTCTTTTATTTCCTCTCCCAAAAGCCCAGTGATGGCCTTTCTGGGTCCTTGAAAGACCCAATACTGACATCACACATGCCAAGGAAGCACAGGTCCTCTGGGCCAGTCACAATGGGGTGGTTTTGCCATTCATTCCCAGTCAGGGTCACTTTAGTTTCATACAGTCAGCTGCTCAGGTATACCCTTGTTATGCCAGAAACAGGGATACATTCTGCCCCTACATATCTTGATGGCATCAGGGTACATTGTGCTCTGGAGTCAACTAAAGCTTTAAATTCTCATGGATATGATGCTCCAGGCCACTGGACCCACACAGTCCAATAGATCTGATTGTCCCTTTCCTCCACATGGCTGGAGACAGGGCTTCTCTAGTTCTGATCATGGTACTTGTTGAACTGGAGATCATTCAAGAGGACTGGAAGTAACATCAGCCCTTCTGTTCTGTCTGAGGACTTGCTCACTTGAAACTGGAGCATCACTTGTCCTTGAATTTCCAGTGGTGGTTGTTCTTTCTCTCAACTCACATGCCCATGCATGAGGCTGGTTTTCCATCTCACTTCTGCACATCCTCTCTGTTGTCATACAGCAAAAAATACAGGTTGCCTTGTGGTTTGTACCCTCTGTCTTAAGGAGGAGGGTACTTGCTCCCAATAGCAGAAATTCTGGTCCATACTGGAGGACCATGGGACATTTCCTCTCTAACTTTCTGGATTCTTTCATGTGTCTGTCGTTTTGAACAGTCCTTCCACAGACAAGGTGCAGGTTGAAGAAAAAAAAATGACCATTCTATTGCTGTAGTCAGGTAGTCACCTGAAGCACTTTTTCTCCATGGTGTTCCACCTTCTTGGGTACATGACTTGAGAGAATACCATTCAGAGTCACCTTCAGAGGTTGTTTCAGTCCTCTTCCCACATCCTGGGACAGGGATCCCTGCTGCCTGGGTTTACTACCATCCAGTTTCATGCCACGGGCTGTGATATCCCAGCATTGGTGCAGCCAGGTCAATAGAGCAGTCAGGACTCCCCTCATACTGGTGGTGTAAACCTTTTCACATATCTTGCAGCTCACCCACAGATAGGGATGGGTGATTATCTTTGGCCCTGCTTCTTCCTCCTATAGTGAGGGTCCTGCTTCCTCTTCATTCTTCACTATGAAAATTGATTTGGTCTTAGACTTCTTCTTCTGTGTAGAGCAACTGCTACCAGCATGGATTGTTCCGGTGGTTTAGCTGAGTTTGAGTGGCCATCCTGCCTGTTTGTCCAATTTCCTCCTCCTTTCCCAGAGGGTGCTGTCTGGTATTGAACTGTGTCCAGTAAAAAGTGGCCAGGGCTCAGTACACTGTATTGAGTTGCTCCTGTCTGGAGTTGCCACAGCATTCTCCTTGCAAATAATCTGCCGCTTTATGAGGGTCCTGTAAGTAGCAACAAAACTAGAGTACAAGAAATGAACAAATCTTGTGTGAGTTCTCACTTTCGACATTATCTAACTGCTCTTTTTGCCATGTTACCTAGCATGGAAGGGACCTCCTCCTCCATCCCCAGTAGATGACATGAGATAGTATAGAATAATCTCAATGTCCTAGCCATGCCCACTCCTGGCTATTGTAAAAATTAACCTTGTCCTGGCCAGAAGCAAGACGACAGTGTAGGGCATCTGCTATTATCCAAATGTTGAATTTAAAACTGCATTGGGTCATATTGTTGTTATCATCATCATGGTCCATGGGCAGCTGATTTTGGTATTGTTAAGGTATTTTTTAATCCATATTTTAAATAAGAAAAAAAAAAGTCTTGATTGGGTGGCTGGCATATTATGATTTGCCATCAGTTTAACATCCTCAGATTCTGCCCGCACAAAAACTTATGTGGGAGAAAGCCAGAAACAAAAGAAATTGTAGAGTGTTGTCTTCACCTTTTGGAAATTAGGACTCTGCTTTGCAGATGTACTTCTGATTCATATGTTTTCCTATTCAAAACCTGCATCTGCATTTCTAGATAAAAAGCAATATGAAGTACAGAGCAGACTTATTGCAAGAAAACTTCCTTCGTAATTTCCATTTCAGAAATTTCCTGGTCCACGTATCCTCTAGGAAAAAAACAAACTCAAAACTAATTTAAACCCCATAATAATCCTAATTTTTTGTGGCTGAGATATATAGGTAGAAGTTCTGTTGCACTGGGCAGATATTTAAGGAATGCTTTTCAAAAGAAAAGATTGGAGAAACAGGAATACTTCATGTTTTCAGAACCTTACATCTCTGGTGCAGATCTAAAAACTAGCTAATCCAGAACATCTGAATGGATGTATGCAGTCAGCTGAGCTTGGTATTTCCCCAGAAGAATTTACTACAGGCATCTCTCAAGGTAATTGCTTCTCTCAAGGTAATATTACCATCAAATTTATAGGAGATTCCATCCCCCAAGTAATTACTGTAAAAAAATATATATATTCTTAATTTTAAGGATGTTTAGGATTTTTTTTAAAAAAATAGATAATCAAACACTAAAAAATTTCAAAGATTTTTGATATTGTCTGATTTTTCTAAAGAAGCTAAAAGATACTTAGTTCTAGAACATAAACTGCTTTTTATGATTGTGGTAAGTTTTCAGCTTTGATCAACAGTACACTTTAAATGTGTTTAAATTCAGCTAAGAATGTGATAAACAGTAAAAACACCAGTCTAGACTGTAGTTTATCTAGAGTACCTCTACAATCTTTAACAAAGTGGATGGACAACTCAGGAGTGAAATACAATTTTAGATTAAATTAAGTTATTCTGCAGCTGTAAATGACAGTGGCTTTAACATCTCTGCGTCACCTAACAATGCAACCTTTTATGAAGACCTTAGAGAATTGTGTCAATATCACATTCAGAATGTCAGAGGGAACAGAGTGGATGGTGCTCTGAAATAGTTGTTACTACTGTGTTGTTGCTAGTATTCCAAACACTGGGAATCTTGCTTTAAAGTAAGGAAAATATGAGTCACAAAGAGCTTCTGTGAGTGTAGAGTACAGTATCAGAGAAAAAAAAATGTACATTGAGTAGGAGTAGAACTTGTCAGAAATGCTTCAGGGGAAAGTTAAAGTGAAGAAATAAAAGAATTTCTGGGTGGGGTTAATATCCGAGTGTCAAGAAAAAATTTGTGCTATTGGGAAAAAATCTTAATTACACTCTCCTTTCTTTTATTTCTGACACCAAACACCTCTTTAAAAGATATTAAGGTGTTGATAAATTGCAGTGTGTTTGGGTGTCCTAATTTATAACTCTCTCCAGCAAAAGGTGAATTTGTTAAATAGTAATGAGGTCCAAGACACAAGATTTAAATTGCCTCAGAGCCAAATGAAGACAAAAATTATTCTTTTTGAGACCTGAAAGGACAAGCATTAGATCAAAGAGGTCTTTTGCAGAGAATCCAAGAAAAAGGGGCAAGCTGGCTTAGAACTTGTGATCAGTAAACCAAGAATATGATGAGTCATAATGCCACAGCAGACTTCAGATGGTGACACCTATAGAAAATGAAAGCCAAAGTAAAAAAAAAATGGCAAGCAAAAATAAAGAACCATGGCACAACCTGATAGTTCTGAAAAGACAAGTGTTACACCGTGGCCTTACAGAACAAGGAGAATGAAATATGAGAATGTGTTATAGTAAGATAATGCATTGCAAAATACATCTTCAGCATATTTATAAATCATAAAAACACAGATAAGTTGTTATAAGAGTCTAATAAAAAGATATACTTTGATTTTGCAAATCTTGCAAAATTGTTTTCTGAAAGCTTTTGGTTTTGTGGTTGGTCAGGTGAGACAAAGAGGTGCGTGTGAGGGTTCAGTGCTTTGTTTTTAATACACTGATCATGGCTTTGGTCTTTCTGGATGAATTTGTTACCATGATGTGTATTCTACATCATTCCATGCATTATGTGCATGGGTTGTAGCTGTTTCTTGAGTTCCCATGATTATTTAGTGAGGAAGTGGTGTATAATTCCTGACAGTGTGGTAGTTTATCTAGTTACTTTAAAGAAAGCTGGTATTTCAAAATGTTTCTCCTAAGATCATTACAAAGATAAAAACAATTGGCGAGAATATCAGTTCTTGTTACAGTTGCCCAGCAAATGTAAAAACACTAAAAATTGCCACAGGAAGCAATAATTTCAATGACAAATTTTAAAGCTGTTTATTTGGTGTGTTAAGTAATATATTTTTGATCAAAGATAAACAGATCTAAAGTTCCATTTGTTTTGTTGCAGAGGAAAAAGGAAATTGCTATTCCCTAGAGGCTGACGTACCTTGTAAAGCAATCTGTCTTCAAACATGGAATGAAAGAGAGCCAAAAAAAAAAAAAATCTCTGAATTATGTGACGAGTCCCTTGAGATGCTGCTAGTTGTTCTCTACTGTTGAGGACCACAGATGTCTCATATTGTGGGTCATATTGAGAATTTTCTGGCGTTCATTGAGGGGGGGGGGTTTAAGTATTATTAAAAAAAAAATTATGTTGTCAGATGGTTACAACTGTTTGTATTCAATACTGTCCACTCCCTGCAGCTCCATTTCAGTAAAAGGTATTTCTTAAAAATGTTCACCAGGTTCTAAGCATACGCCCGGGTTCCATACTGCATAAACACTGATAGATGTGTTTTACTGCATTTTACTGAACTTGCATTTCATGGCAATCCTTGGAACCAGAATTGCTAGGAAGTTTGAACTGCTGAATTTAAATCATAGGAAAAAATCCAGCAGTCCCATTTCACTGGAGACAGCAAGATAATTATTCTGAATTTTCAGGGAAGTTTCTGTATGGTTGTTTGAACAAGTGGCACAGAACCTGCAGAACAGGTAGAGGGGAGGCAAAGGTGTCTTTCAGTATCTTTGTTCCCCCTTTGCCCTAGATTTCTTCTCTCTCAGGGCTGCTTAAAATAAAACCCATAGCTCAAGATGTTTGTGCCCTAGAATTTGAGGATCCTTTCATAATATCTGTTCCTTGTCCCATTCTGGTTATCTGCCCATCCAGAAGAAATAAATACTGAAAGATAGGTTTTTAGAGTATTTTTTAAAATTGTCTTCTACAAGAGCTATGCTGAGAAATAGTGCCATGTCTCCTGGGAAGGAATTTTAGAGCATTGTTTCAAATTTTTCTCTCCTTTTAAAGCATAACATTTAAATTATTTCTGTAATTCTAATTCTCAAACTACAAATGTGGTCAATAAAAAAATTATTACATATAAGAACTACTGAAGAATAGAAGGAACTTGAGATTTTTGAAAACACATGACAGATTTTCAGATCTCTACAGCCATAGTGAACACACTGACCACAACAAATTAGAACGTTTCCCAAAACAAAATTAATCCCTGTTAATTAAACACTGCTTGCTTCAACTGTACTGGGAAATGCAGGATTTGAGCTTAGACTGAGGTCATACATTATAGCACCAAAGAAGAAGTATTCTGTTTTCTTAATCTTGAAAAATATGTCATTTTGCCTTGGGAAGTATTAAAATATTTTAGTAATCAGCTGCAATGCTCATTAGTCTGCCTATATATCTGAAGCATTTGTATTTGTTGATGTAGCAGCAGCAGAGATAAAAGAAATTTGAAAGTGAAATCATTACAAATTTGAGTCAGTGCCTTTTTCAAACTGGAGGCTTGCAATATTACCCTTAATGAGATGATGCCCCAAACTCCAAAAATGGATTTTTGTTTTCTAACCTCTTTTGAACTTATTAGAAATTACTTTATGATCTGAATTTATGAAGAGACAGAATCTTCTGTTTACTGACCTCTTTCTTCTCAAAAGAAAGGGGGGTGGAGGGGAGGCTTGCTAACTAGTTCACAAACTAAACTTCATTTCTCAAAGTAAAATGCAAATCACTTGATAGAGTAGAAAGTAAGCTAAGGTAGATTTATATTGATACAAACAGAACCATAGTTTTGTGGCCAAACAAATTTAAATTAATATCTGTCGGTTGAAGCTATATGCATCCTCAGAGTGTTATACTTTAAAATGAACTAAGAATTTGATTGTTTAAAAATAGCAACTGGAAGGGAAAAGGTGGAGGCTTGCATATCTTATGAACTAATCCTGGGAGGAGTGCAGATGGAAGACTGCTTAAGGCAAAGCAGTTCATCTGCATATGGCAGATTTCAAGAACTGGGCCTGGATTACTCAGGGCCAAACATGGAAGGAACTTTAATAGAAATTTTTTTATATTTACAGACCTTCAAATTTTCTTTCAAATAAATTGAGCAAGTAATTCTAAAAACGAGATTGCTGTTAGTTTAATTATGAATTAATGGTGGTTTTTTTAATTACAAATGAATTGATTCCCTCCATGCATACAATGAACAGAAATCCACAACAGGCAAACACTTGCATTTTAGAACCAAAGTAGAAGGAAAGCATCATTCTTAATTATGCAGTTCAAAGGTGATATGTAGTGCTGTAGGAAAAGTACCCGATAACAAGAAATGGAAACATTTATATGTTGTTTTAAAAGTTTCCTTCTGGTGACCTTAACTATGCTTGCTTGTCTTTGATGAATTATGACAGGTACTGTCATGTTAAATGGTCAACAAATTCATTATTTAAAGAATAACATTTTTCGGCAGTAATCTTGGATGTGTTCAAAAAATAACCTTGTTCATGCAAGTCTTTCAGGATTTGTGTTAAGTGCCACATGATATTTCTGAACCAAAGGCTAGGATTAAATAATGAGAATTTCAGTAAAATAATTATGCAACTTGTTCTAAACATATATTTCCATGTGCAGTAATATTTCAGAATGTATGTCGACATTTTTTTCACCATGTTATTTATTTTTGATAGAATGCACTTAATCCTTGCATCAGATTGGTGTTTTACCCTGGACAGAAACCTGTAGAAGAGTCTATGGAGGCCAAAGAGTGCAATGTTGTAGAAAATTGTCCATCCACAGCTGTTCAGCTGGAAATATGCGCTAATAGAAATTCTTTTTGGCTTTTAACAAAGAAAATTCTGACTCTTTTTTACAAGTATAGAAGTATTCTCCATCTTAAAAANAAAAAAAAAAAAAAAAAAGGCAAAAAACCAACCAGAAAACTAACAGACTAAAACCAGATTAATCCAAAACAATTTATGTTTTTGTAAATGAACAAGATATGGAAGGTCTGTATTGGGACACAACTTTGTGAAGAACTGTGAGACTGTACTTCATCATATCTGTGAGCTGCACTTCATCATAGTAGAGTTGATCTGAGAGTTCAGCATTTGGTCACAGCTGATGATCACAGTTCTTTAGCCAAAAGTATAAAGAAACCAGCCTTTTAAGGCAGTATCTCTCCTATATGTCCAGAGGTTTATACTTCTCTTCAGCAGCCATGAAACTAAAATAAACACCTCAGATTAAACATAGGGAAAACAAGTCCTGTTGCAGGTCAGAGTCCTTTGCTTGACTTACAGGTGACATTTCCGTTTTAACTAGGTAATATTTGCATTTACTTCTATATTTAGACATGATGGCACACTTTCACAGAACAGATTTTGCTTTTGTTAATAGATAAGTGAGCTTTAGCATCAAGTTTGGCAGACTTGCTTTATTTTGACATGAATGTCCACTTTAACTGATTCCAATCTCTGCACAAAAGCTCCTTGTCACCTTTCTATTTTTGAAAAAAATCCCACTGGCCTCATACCATGTCTTCTCATACTTCTAGAAGAGATACCTTCCTGCTAAAAGGAAGGTCATTGTTTAAGGTACAGTTAGTATTGTTTTGTCTCTGTGAAATCTTCCTTTTGTTTCAGCAAATCAGAAATGAAGCTTCAAAACTTAATAAAGTATCTTTTCTGGCAAATTTTAATAAATACTATATTCTTAACAACATCGATCATATAATAGATACTGTTTTTACTAATATAAAATTATTTGATCTTCTTTTCCAACTAACTGAAATATTGGCACAATTAAATAGATCTGCACATTATTTCTCTTGGGAATTCCTGATGTTGTATCAGCACACATCTTTGGCCAGTTACAATTATGTATTTGTGTATTTATATGCAGTTCTAATACAAGAGTTTTCTGGGTGGAAAATAATTTTTTATTTAAGTTACTTTGCTTTTACTAAACTTACTCCTTTTGAAGGAATCCAGAATTACAGATGTTTTTCAGTTTTCTCAGTTTTCTTGCTGCTCTCTTTGCCATGTATTTTTTCTTCAAAGTATAAGACCTGCTAGGAAGATCAAATGAGAGGAGGGATTTTTTTTTTTTAATCTGCCCCTAAATAAGAATCAAATATAAAATAATTCATCATTCCTTCTTATTTGGAGGTTAGTGTTAAAATATTAAAAAAGCAGGCAGATTTACTATCACAAGGTTAGGGTTTCTTTTTCCTAACATCTTGTGTCAAGAAATGTAGCCAGATATGAAGAGTAGGCTTTTTTAACCAATAACTGGTGTTGGTAATAAGGACTGAGCTGACAGCCAGCTGTGCTACTGCCCTCAGTCCTGCAGTGAGAAAGGGGAAAGGAGTCTGCAAATGATTACTAACTTCAAGTATTTCTGTCGGTCAAGGTTTTATTAAAAAAAAATTAAAAAAATACCTTCATACTTCTAAAATGTTAACTACATTTAAAAAAAAAAAAAAGCCTGTATGAAGACATTAGAAGAGAACAGCTGTGAACTGCACAAATCAAGGGTATTGCCCAGTTGGGCTGCCGGCCTACATTGTAGACTTGTCTTTAGTAAAAACTCTTCTCCTCCCAATTAAAGAATAAAGGTTGAGGAACCTGCAGGCCTTTTCAGTGTGTTTGGTGTGACTTTTAACCCCTCATTTTACCCTCTTCATATGGTTGTCCTTTATACCATACTCTCTGATATGTCAGTGACACCCAGTAGTGTTGCTGTGGGTCAGTCTGGGTTAGCATTTTTGTTACAGACTTTACTTACTGGGGATTTGTAAGTCATCTGTAGGAATTAATCGTAAATTAGAGTTTTACATACACACAGACTATTTTTTCACCCATTTCCCTTCCTGCAACATGCAATCCTGAAAGTTAACACATTGAGAGGTCTAGAAAAAGACAAACAATATGAGATTGAAGAAAGCATGACCAGCAAGAGCCTTTACTACACCCCCAGATCCTGGTTCTTTCAGCAGTAGGTTTTGCTTATATTTTTTGCCTATTACATCTTCCAGGTAATTATCTTCTAAGTATGGCACAACTGCTACATTCCTACTAAGCCATCATAGGACTGTGGATTTTTCACATTCTTTCTGATGTATAAGCCAAAGTCAGGGAGGGTCACATGGTCTACCCATGCAGTCATTAGACTAAACTTACTTGTTTTCCTATCACTCTTTTTATCAAGAAATCAAACTTTCTGTCTGTGCTGGTTTCAATTGGAGTACAGTTAATTTTCTTCACAGTGGCTGGCTGGTATGGGCTATGTTTTGGATTTGTGCTGAGCACAGCTGATGATATGGAGATGTTTTTGTTATTGGTTCAGAGGGCTTACACAAAGCCAAAGCTTTGCTGTTTCTGCTGCTTCTGTTGTTTGCACACTTGTGAGGAAGTTGGGTGTATATGGGAGGAGACAAGCTGTGACAGGTGGCCCAAAGTGACCAGAGGGGTATTCAGATCATATGATCATCATGCTTAGCATATTAAGCAGAGAGAAGGAAGAGGAGAGGGTATTTGATGGTGTGTGCCTTTACAAGTAACCATAATGCATTATGAGAAACTGCTGTCCTGGTGATGGCTGAACACTCAGCTTCAAGTCGGTAGCAGTGAATTAATTCCTTGTTTTGCTTTGTGTGTGCAGCTTTTGTTTTCCCTGTTAAACTGTCTTTACCTTGAATCCCAAATTTTCTGACTTTCACTCTTCCAATTCTCTCCCTGATCTTGCTGATGAGGGAGTAAGACAACTTCTATGGGGCTTCACTGACAGCTGGGGTTAAACCACTACAGTCCTTCTGATGCCTAACTGGGTTCAGGATAACAACAGATTTGATTGGGGTGTGCTAGATTGAATTTATAGCTGTTACTGCTGTTTAGTTAGTAATGAGCAGTGCTTGTCATGGGGCCCACTCTCCTGACTGTATATTAGTCTAGTGGTCATTAGTGGCTGCTTTTTACTTTCATTGCACGCTGTAGTGATGTACTGCTGATCACCTCACTCTATTGTGCCTGGGAACATTCTGATAAGAGTCATGGTGATGCTCCTGGGCTGGAAGATGGCCAGGATATTGCTGCTGTTTTCTGTGCTGCTGTACTGGACAGGCTGAAGGTTCTGTCTGAACCTGAGTTGAAGGGACTGTGATGTGTGATGAACCCATGACGGAGCAGAGATCCATCTGAGGCCCATGGAGGATCCCATGCCAAAGTAAGTGAACGCCAGGAGGAGGATGTGATGTGTGAGATCCCGCTGCTACACCAGGTTTTCTGGCAGGACTTTTGACCTCATGGGGGACCCACACTGGAGCAGTTTGTGAAGAGCTACAGCCCATGGGAAGGGCCCATGTAGGAATAGTTCACAGAAGGCTACCTCCCATGGGTGGGACTCCACCCTAGAGCAGGGGAAGCCACGCTTCCCTTGCAGCCCATGGTGAGGACCATGATGAAGCAGACTGCCCCCCCAGACAGTCAATGGAGGACTAATACTTGTACTATCGTATCGGTGGATTATAGCAGGTATTCCCTGTTGCAGACAAGCTGGGGACAAGGGGAGGAGTTCATTACCATGTAAACACAATGACCTGGCCCAAAATGACCAAGACTGGAAATTGCACTGAATATACCTTTACATTGTTTATACAGTACCTGAGGCAAGTGGAAATTTGTGAAATTTTCTGACCTTTGAATAGAAATAGTTTGTTTGAAGTATAGTTTTTATTTATTAATAATTGTTTATGATGAGCTATTCCTACAATTTGGAGGGGAAAAAATGGGGTTTTTTTCCTGACTGTTCATTACATGATGAAAGAAGTTATGCTGTGTTAGAAAAATCTATTACATTTTACATCTGTGTAGTTAATCGCTATTTATTGTTGAGTAGGAGACCTTACGTAATGACCTTCCCCAGCAAATCCCGCTTTCTTTGTTGTGGTTATGGACGAATACTAGACTCTAAGAACTGTGCAATCTAATAACAGAAGAAAGAGCTGAATGTGGTGCTACTGTCCTTCATGTCATATATCTGACTGGGAGGGAGAAAGAAACACCACATGCAGAGGGCACAGCTAAAATGAAATGCGAAATGCAGCTCCAATACACAACACGGAGAGAGCTGTACACAAGAAATTGGAGAGGGGGGATTTATGAAGTTCCCTTGATTCATTTGGATTGGAACAGTAAAAAAACCCTTTTTTTCTACAGATAAGTGTGAACATATATAAAAATACTGGGAAGTAAAGGATAACCGAATAACTGGTTATATATACCAGAAATATATATACCAGAATACAGAAAGACCCTTGCTGGAGAAACAGATAGAAAACTAATTCTGCTACTTAGCTTAAAAAACAAGTAAAAAGAAGATTGACAAAACAATGAAAATGCTGAAAATTTTAAGAGCAGTCCATTAACATTATTTATAGAATGTACTTTGGTAATTTCTCTGAGCCACATCTTCAACCTAAAAGCATTGAAGAAAAACTACACATGCTAAAAGAATCATTGAAACATTATTTTAAGGCGTGTTTATACAAATTTTGATTTTACTGGAAATAAAGGTCATGAAAAACTTAAATATTAAAAAAACCCCCTTATCTCTTACAAAATTTAAAACCAGAAATTTTTGTTAAGTATTTTTAAGACAAAAATACAAAAAATATATTTGTTTTTTCAAGATCAATTAACTGAATATAATTTAATTCAGAAAAACTAGAAAGGGCAGGCTTACACTAATCTTTCTGGATCTGTGAATGAACAAAAAGTTAAAAAATTATGTACATCAAATGGCTAACAAAATGAGGGCATAAAAATAGTGCTACATACCAGTTTTGTATGATTTTTGGTTTTATTTGAGACTTGTTTAATACTTGAAAATAATTACTGCAGTAATTAACAAATTAGCAGCTTATCTGGATTAAAAAAAAAAATCAAAACCCCCAATTTCAAGTTACAGTGTTACAAAGTGAATTGTTCTACAGCTGCAAAATCAAGTGCCTTAGCTGAGTTAATGATTTTCATTTCTTTTGCATGTGTCAGCATTAATGGAGGCAGGCTTCTATAAAGCCTTGCATGTGAAGATGGTGCTGAGCAGACTAGATTCAGTTCTGTTGAATGCTTTTTGCATTTTTTTTAATAACGCACAAAGGGAGACTTCAAATCAGGCTGAACTTCAAGCAAAAGTTAATGCTATTCTCTTTTGGGTTCAACCACCCACTTTGCTTAAGGTCACTAGTTGAGGCTAATGCTGCACAGAGGGGCTGCAGCAAACTTGGCATCTCCTTGATTAGGCTCCCTGCTGATCTAATACACATACCAACTCACTTGCCAAGTCAAATAACACATTTAGTGAATTGGAAATAAGATTTAAGTGAGCCAGCACAATGCGGCTTGCCCTCTCATCTTTTTACCGAATCTTTCTCTTTGTATGCTATGCTGTGAAAACTGCTCTTGTTAGAGGACTTAATCTTCATTTTTTCCTGTAGATTATTTGGAAACAGGTCAATTGAATGTTGGGGCTTCTAATTCCTCCTACCAAAGAAAGACATGGCTTGTGGCATACTGATTGCATAATTTAATTGAAAGGCTGTTATTATTGAAAAGAAAATATTGTAGTATAAGGTTATCTTAGAGCGAAAAAAATCTAGGATTAAATGCAACCTCTTTTAAATAATGTGTTTACCCCTTTGTCTTCAAATCTCTTATCTCAAGAGTACTTTACATTAATTGCTGGTGAGTAGTAATTGATGGGGTTGATCATAGTACATATATTCATCTCTTGTGGCTGTACTACAGTAGTTAATTCTTAAATACAGTAAGACACAATAGAGTGACATTTCTATAATGCCTTTCATAAAAGCAAAGTAAATCACATAGTGCTTGACTTTGAACTATTCTGTATTTCAATGAAAGAAAATCAGAACTGAAGTTGAAGCCTTCAAAGTTTGTTCACTATTTTTATTAAGTTTAGAAGGAGAGAAGTTACAGTGTATAGTATACTTCAAGATTTAGCACAGATTCGTCTCGTATTTTAATGCCATTTCTGCTGTAATAAACTGCATGTCACTCATATCTCCATTTTTGGTGTTCAGGTTTGGGTTATGATGTGTATTGACTTTTTAATTATCTTCTTATCTCTTGAGGTTATACATATCTATGAGCATCTCTTCCTTGTTTGACTTCTGAAATAAGAATTTGCTTCCTGAGGTGCTCTTGTTCTTTTTTTTCTTTTCTTCTTTTTTTCTTTTTAAACAAATACAGGGGTACGATAATACAGAGTGGAAAGCTGAAAAAAACCCTGACATTTATAACGTCCCATCAAAGACAGGAGATCTTAAGTACTACATTAAAAAGGAAAAATTTATCTGTGTGACCTACAGCTGCAAGATAAAATTACTCTTTTTCTTCCAGAGTAATGGCCAGTGCACTTGACTTCTAATGAATTCACTTACTACATTTTAATCCCCAGTAAGGGATTTTGAGGTATCAGCAAAACATCCTGGAATATTTCTTTTGTGACCATCTGTGTACTTTCAGTCTAGCTTTTAAAGCCAAGCATTTGTTGATGTTGTAGCAGACCTTTGGTGGGAGCTCAGGCAAATGGGATAACATATAGAGTACATTTGTCTTGCTGACTCATTCAGACAAAGCAGTGAGGAGGAAATCTCTTCTGCTCCCAGATCTTCCTGTGGTTCTGCAAAGGATTAGCAGAACAGATGCATCCCTTGCCATTGCCCCCAGACAGGAGAAAATGCTGTTACCCTCATAAGGTCCATGTATAGTTGGGACCAGAACTAGGTCTGTACTCCCCAGGGAACCATTAATAGCCTTCAGGTCAAGAGGGAAAAAATGCATGATTATGGAAAAGAGATACTTCTCTTTTGTTTTTCTGAATCATTCAGAAGTCAAAGCAATATTTATCATTCCAAGACCTGATTTTCAATTTCATAGTAGCTTGCCCGATCTAAACCATCCAAGTGGAAAATTGTGTGGTTCAGGCCTCATGCTAAATATTTTCAAAGTTTCAATTAAAGTATCTAGCATTTTCTAAGATCAAACATGAAAAAAATGTTGCAGTTTGTCAGTAGTTCTAGCATTTAATTAGGAAGATACAATCTTTGTTATTTGAGGAAATAACTTGAAGCATGTTTAAGAACAGACCTGAAATCAGAGAGACATATCCTGTTTCTATTAAGAAAGTCCTCCAGCAGCAGATCAAGACATTTTGCATCTCAACAGATGAGGCAACACATGCTCAGGTAACAGTTGGTGGAAGTATAGCTAAACACTTGGAAAATTGCATTGGTAACAGTGGAGCCTACAAAGGAAAAACAAGATTTCCTTAATTGCTTCTTCCAAGATTCTCTCAGTGACCCAGTATCACAGCCAGAGCAGAAGCTTCAAAGTTTATTAAGAAGCCTGACTGCTGAGTCACAAGGTGCAGATAGGATCCCCATGCTTTCCAAACTCTTTCTTGGAGATGAGTGAATGTATGATTGGATCCCAGCTTAGGTCCACATTGTCAATGGTGTGAGGAGCCAATTTATTTTTGTCTCAACACTGGTTGCCAGAAGCCTGAGGGGGAGGGGCTGTCCATGTGAAACTTGCAGGAGGCAAGTAGGAGAAGATGGGAGAAAGCCTTGTCTTTGGGGAGACTCTGCCTGGCAACCAGTTCATGTCTGATGTGGGAAAGGCAGGCAGGAGATCTCCAGGGACACTGTACCCTCCAGAGGGGTTCTCCAATCAGGTGGAAAAAGGTCTCCATCCATGGACTGCAGTGGGGCCTTGGACTGGGCCAGTGGTCTCCCGACAGCAGGGAGGAGCCAGGGGGCATAAAAATAACTGAGTCACAGGCTCTGGGGCTGTTTTGGCCTGTGCTTTTTGGGTGTTGTCTTTTTGGTCTTTCGATCAGCTTCTTGCCCTGGCTCTAGCCTGCTTTTGCTCTCACTCGCCCTGCCTCTCGCGGGCTGCTTGGCTGGACATTGGCAGACTCCGAGCCTCCCATCGCCTGTCCTGCCTCCCTGTGCTCCTGACCGACGCCCTGCCCGCTTCATTCCTGCGTTCCCGCCTGCCTCTAGCCTTGCTTCGCCCATGCGGCCCGCCGCCACGATCCCCACCGCAATCCCGTGCGGCGTTCCGGGCCCCCGGCCCAGCGCCCGCTCCCTCAGGCCGTGTCCGGCTGCCCGTGGCCGCGGGAGCTGCGCCTGTGGGGCCGCGGCTCTCCGGGCGCTGCGCAGCCCCGGCCGGCAGCGAGCACACACCGCCCGACAGCGCCACGGCCACCGCACTGCCCGGCTGCTGCCCGGAATGCCCGCCTGCTCTCTCTGCCTCCCCTCATTCTCCCCCTGTCCTTTTTCATTTTTCTTCCTTCTTTTCTGTCTTTTCTAATACTCTTTAGTAGGGCAACTCCCTCTTTCTTCTTCTCAGATAAAATACTGTCTTGACTTAGTTTCATCCTAGACCATCTGTTTTAAAAGGACTCTACACAGTTCCCCATAGTGGAGTGCATCAAATGATTTATGTGCACAGAATTATAGGGGTTTTATTGAACCTTTAGACAAGTTTCTCCCACATGATGAAGGATGGCAAACCAGACATATTTCTATAAATATAAATAATTTATTATGATAATGATTAGACAAATAGATTTAGTCAGAATTATTTACCACACAGTATAGTAGTTATGTATATAACTACTACAACAGTACACTGCACTGTATAAGCAATATTGAACCAATATTTAATAGAAAATATTAAAACAATTGTATTAAAGCCAATCATTAAATAGAGATTGATGTTACTTACCTATACCAACATTCATGGGCAAGTGTCTTTTGCTCAGCCTCCAGAAGTAACCTTGAGCATCATCCCCACCCAAGGGAGGAATCTCCACAAATATTCAAAGCAGTCATTTACGAGAAGACTCTTCTAGAACTAGGCTGTTATAGTTTAAAATTATTCACTGTCGGTCATATGTCTCCAGGCCAGTTGTGTCAGCTCAGCAGCTTTAGATAAGTTATTAGTAGTGCCTTTTGTTTGTTCCTTTATCAGGATACTTTATCTGGTCTACCACATCTTCACCTCAGTCTCCAATTGTTTAACTTTGGGATTGATGGGTCAGACTGGTTTCAGCATTAATCAGCACTAAAGCAGAATGACACCTCTCTCCATTCACCACTGGTAGTTTTGCAAATAGGACGTTGTTAGGGTTGGTTTATCTCATTCTGGGCAGAGCATCCTGCTACACCCACAAATCTATGGGAACTGATGGGTATGACCAAGAATTCCCAGAGCCACCTGATGTCATTGCAAAAGTGTTTTTGAGGTCTTGGGAACCTGGAGACATCCCAGCGGACAGGAAGCTGGCTAACTTTGTCCCAGTTTTCAAGAAGGGCAAGGAGGACCCTGGAAACCATAGGCCTCTCAGTCTCAGTTCAGTGCCTAGTAAAGTTATGAAGAAGATTATTCAGGGAGGTATAAAAACATGTGAAAGACAATTCAGTCATCAGTCACAACCAGCAGAGCTTCATGAGAGGAAAGTCCTTATCAAACCTTTCCTTTTATGACACTGTAACCTACCTAGCCGATATTGGAAAGCCAGTAAATACAATTTTTCTGGACTTCAGCAAAACTCTTGATATTGTCTCTCCCATTGTCCTTCTGGACAAAATGTCTGGCATAAATCCCAATAATCATGTTATGTAATGGGTGAGCAACAGTTCATAGGTTGGACACAAGGGCTCATAGTGGATGGGGTAACTGGTGACCTGTCATGGGTGGAGCTCCACAGGGCTCCATTCTCAGCCCAGTTCTCTTCAACATCGTTATTAACAGCTTGGACAAAGGACTTGAAGGAATACTCAGTAATGCTTGCTGACAACCATAAACTGGGACAAGCTATTGATTCCCTCAAAGGCAGGGAGGGCCTGCAGAGTGACCTCAGCAAATTAAAGGAATGGGCAATCACCAACCATACAAAGTTCAATGAGGGAACGTGCCAGATACTGATCCTGGGATGGGGCAACCCTGGATGTATGGGCAGACTTGGTAATGAGATGTTGGAAAGTAGTGCCATTGAAAGGGACCTGGGGGTCCTGCCTGGTCAGTGGCAAGTTGAACATGAGCCAGCAGTGCCCTGGCAGCCAGGAGGGGCGAGTATGTCCTAGGGGGCATCAAGCCCAGCATGGCCAGCCGGGCAAGGGAGGGGATTGTCGTGCTCTGCTCTGAGCTGGGGCAGCCTCACCTTGAATATTGTGTCCAGTTTTGGGCACTACAATATAACAAACATTGGTCTATTACAGAGAGTCTGAAGGAGGACTACAAAGATAGAGAAAGCTCTAGAGGGAAACCAGCTAAGGTCACTTGGTCTGTCCAGCCCAGAGAAGGGGAGACTGAGGGGAGAGCTTATTGTGGTCTTCAACATGCTCATGAGGAGAAGCATAGGGCAGGTACTGATCTCTGCTGTGAGATCAGTGACAAAACTCACTTGTGACCAGTGACAGGACTCAAAGAAATTTTCTGAAACTCAGTCAGGAGAAGTTTAGATTTGATGTCAGGTAAAAGGTTTTCATCCGGAGGGTGGTTGAGCGTTGAAATAGGCTTGCCATGGAAGTGGGGAGTCACAGCACCAACCTTGTCTGAATTCAAGAAGTGTGTGGACAATCCTCTCAGGCCCAGGGTGCAATTCTTGGGGTATCCTATGCAGGGTAAGGAGTTGGACTCGATGATCACGATAGATCCAACTCTGCTTATTCTATGGTTCTATGAATTTGTAGTCCTTTTGGTTAACTTCTGAGGTGAAATGAAGATCCCTATATTTTGAACACAAAATCCAAATTCCCATTTCGTCTATGATGTTGGAGGATTCGCAATTAGAAGCCACCTTAGAAACAGCAGTTTAAGTGACTTGCTCAGCATCAGATGAAAAATATTTTGTAGCATCAGGCTCAACTCTGGAGCATAGTATGTCTTTCTTCTTTCTTGTCTATTTTCCAATCTGTGCATAAGGTACCACAAGTACGCTTATTTGTGAAGTGAGACTCCTGAAAACATCATCTTTCCATCCTCCCTCTGAGCCTGAATAAGAGCCAGCAGTGTCCTCAGATGGCCAAGAAGGCCAGTGGCATCCTATATCAGGAACAGTGTGGCCAGCAGGACCAGGGAGGTCATTCTTCCCCTGTTCTCAGCACTGGTGAGGCCATACCTTGAGTGCTGTGCCCAGTTCTGGGCCTTCAGTTTAGGAAGGACGTTGAGGTGCTGGAGCATGTCCAGAAAACAGCAACAGAGCTGGTAAAGAGTCTGGAGCACAAATCTTGTGAGGAGCAGCTGAGGGAGGTGGGGGTGTTTAGGCTGGAGAAAAGGAGGCTCAGGAGAGACCTTGTCACTCTTACTACTGCCTGAAAGGAGGGTGTAGGCAGGTGGGGCTTGGTCTCTGGGCAACCCCTGACAGGACAAGATGACACAGTCTTAGGCTGCACCAGAGGAGCTTAAGGCTGGACATTGGGAAGAATTTCTTCACAGAAAGTGATGGGACATTGGAATGGGCTCCCCAGGGAGGTGGTGGAGTCCCTGGAGTCCCCTGGGAGTCACCATACTTGAAGGTGTTTAAGAAAAGACTGGGTGTTGAACTTAGGCCATGGTCCAGTTGACAGGATGGTGCTAGGTTATAGGTTGGACTTGATGATGGTCAAGATCTTTTCCAACCTAAATGATTTTGTTATTCTGTGAAATTTCCACAGGGAAGTAGAATCTGTATTCACTATTAAATAACTATAATAAACTTGAATCACAGTTCCTCTTGTTTAAGAATTTATGGTATATCCTTAACTGTTTTGGTATTTAAACTTATAAAGTTTACCAGGTTTTTACAAAATTTTCTGTGTTTTGTAGACATATTTGTGTATGTAAAACATCTTCCTCATCCAGACAGATACAATACTTCATATAAGCTTTATGTAAATAAATTAAAGGAAAGAAGATATTATAGTTCAGCATTTACATTTTTCTTGCCTCTGCCCTGGCACACTTTCAACTCATAAGTTTAATCCTTCAATGCTTTTGAGAATATATACCTATACATGTTTGCCTGTTTTATCTTTTGGTAGATGTTAATCCATTTTTGTGCTCCTCTATGTGGATATATTAGTCCATTATTTTTATTTAATTGCATGGTTATGAAGCCCAGAGACATTAACATCTAACCCTTCTTGGAAAAAGTGAGGTTGAACGGTTTGCAAGATACATGGGAATGACTGACCAAAATGTTCAAATTTTGCATAAATTTATGTCTTGTTTGTTCTGTGATGCCATGCCATAGCACAGTTAATCCAACTGTAAGGTGTTAGGGCAGTGAGGCATTTTCACCTTGCTGTACTCTGTCAGCAGTGGAACATAAAAGCAGCATATTAATGACTCTCCAGTTGGTGCAATTTCTCCACCTTGATGAATTTCCTCTTGTCTTGCATCTCTGTGGAATGACTCCTACCACATTAGGATTCTAATAACAGACAAGTTTTAATACTGGTGATCCTAAAAGGACAGCATGTGAGCTGGGAGCAGCTGATGTCCAAGAAGCTGTTGACGAGACTCAGATGCAAAATAAGAAGATATCGGTGCTCGGAGATCATGACTGAGTATTTTTCAGGTTTGGATCATTTAATTCCATCTGCCAAAATTCCCACAGTACTTTTCATCAGACTGCTGGTACTCCTTTTTTCCATGGTGCATCTCCTTGCTGTGCATACAGCTGCCATAGATACTGACTTTAATGACTTCCAATGGATTTCTGATATGGTGGTGAAAACAGATGCAGAATACTCCAAACACTATACTAATGGTGCAGACAATAACACGGTTTGTGTTCAAACCAAAACCAGTTACAAGAGATCATCAAATTGTTTTTCCCACTAAATTATGTGTTTGTGTGATTTCCCTTTTATTAGGCTGATTATTTAAAACTTGTTTTATAGCTTGCTTCCAAATTTCATGTAAAAATATGAAATGGCACAAAATTTTACACACGCATAAAATACCCTGATGTAATTATTTTTTGCTTCTCACTGAAAGATATTTTAGATCCCTAGCTTGCACTCAAATAATTTTGAAGTAGCTTTATAAATACCACTGTCAGCTGCCTAGATGAGTACTTTTATGAAGAACCAAGAGGAAAACCAACACCATTTTCTATGTGACTTGTGTGAAAAGATTTCTTTAGCTCAAAAATATGCGAGTTAAATCTCAGTAAACCCTTTGTGGTTCATTAATTGAATTGGACATATATCTCATATAAGACATGCAGGTCTCATATCCACAGTAGATTTGTAGGTATTTAGATCTAAGAGAAAATAATTGTTTCTAAATAAATTTGACCCTCAAATTACTTTTTCAGACTATCATTTTTCTCCATTAGGTACTTGTTGTGATATTGTTACAGCCAAATATTTTCAAAATAAAGGAAGTGTACTTTGATAGGAAATAGATATCCTGTGATGAAGCCTAAAAACACTGTATGAACCAAGTAGTTTAAATGTATGGTTCCACTGCACCAAGACCAAAGAAAAGAGTAATAGATCATGTAGTCTGAATGTATGAGGGACCATCTTGTCCCTGTGAAATATGGCTATCCATATGTAAGTCCGTGTAGACTGCAGTAGTACTAAAAAAGTCAAGGCTCTTAGATCTTTATGATGTTTTTTAAAAAAATAATCATGGGACTTTTCAAAACTTATCATAATTTTAATTGTCTCATCTGTTTGGGTCTTTAAGGGTTTCCTGTGTTATTCCACAAAACACAAAATAATAATAGCTCATCTAGTAGAAGCAGCGCAGGATGGGAATTGATAGTTAATTCTGACACTTTGCTCTAATGCAGTTATTTTTCCTCTGCTGGAAAAGTCTATCATGCATTGATAGAACATACTTTCCATCTCTCAAACAACATGTATTCAACTTTTTGCAGCAACCTATGGGAATACAGGTAATATTCTTTATCCTACTGCAAACTTTGAAGGCTTATCTTGATCAATAATGTGATTTAGGTCTATATGTCATATTGATACATTTTGACATAAAAATGCCATTGTTAAAATAAAAAGCCTGGTAGTTTGATCATACAATCTTAATAGCTGGCCAAACAGTTCACACAGTAAGATTTGTGATAAAAAGGACAAAATTTGCTGGATTGACAAGTAAAGCTGCAGTGTTTATTCCCAGTGCGGCTGCGAACTGACCTCAGTTTTTCTGTTCTGGCTTCTGCTGTAGCCATGGCAGGTTATAGTTGGAAAGAAGAAAACAAAGCAGGTCTTCACAGAAAAAGTAGGTAGGAGTACAACTTCCAGAGTTGTTTCCCATATTTCCCATACTCTGAAAGATTGTAAGTAACTTAAAATAAATTTTAAAAAGCATGTGTGAGAATGTTAAGCTTAAGTTCAATCTTCACTCTAAAAATGTCATTTACACTCAGGGTAAAAATTCTCACTTGAAACAATAGGTATGTTTCAACACATTTGAATGTACATTGTCATTAGGAAAAACACATTTTACTATTCCACTCCTCTGTGACAGTTAGGGTTTTTTTTCCTGATCAAGATACTTCTTTTTACATTAAATTAATAGCAGAGAAAATGCAAAGATACGAAACTTTGACTTCTTGAAGAGTTTGCCATAATCTAGAATCACATAATCCATAATCTATAATCATACAAAGAAAACAAAAAAAAAGCCCCAACTACAAAACATGAAAATAACCACCTGCACTCAAATAACAAGAGATACAGGAACAGCTCCATGACAATCTAATTCCACAGCACCTCGTCTTCTGAAGTCAACATTTTTTTCTGATATAGAAGGAATAGAATAAAATTGCAAAGGACAATTTGGGATTCTAAATATAAAAAGAAAGTGGAACATAAAATGCAGGATTATAACTTACTGTATTTACTTGCTGTCACAGTGAATTGTGCGTTTGCCTTTGATTCTTGTAAAGAAGACTGGAAATTCTGTAAAAACTGGCAGTAAACAAAAATCACAAGAAAATATTTTTTTTAGAAGGCTTGTAGTTCTGAAGTTTTGTGAACAATGATTTTTAGCTTTTCCAACACTAACTTTTTGTAACAGTTTATTGACATAAGAAATACTGTCTAAGTTGCCAAAAGAACATAATTAAAACAGTAGATATGTAACTTTACTTAAGAGGAATAGAAGCTCCTTAGTGCTCCTAAAACAACTTATTTTGTATTTGGTTTAAATTCCATTGAATTGTATTACATTCATTTGATTCGTGCTCTCTCACTATGCCTTTCTAAGACATACATGCAACAATATTGAACTCATTTCAATTTTTACAACACTCTGAAATTGTTCCTGCATTTTCTTATTATCTGAGTTGATGGACTAATTAGAACCAGACAAGGTTATATCTAGGTGTTCCAATAAAAAATGTTTTTAATTGCCCCAAGACTGAGTGAGGATAATTCAATTACAAATCTTTTCAGTTTGATTCATTCCTTTCTTCCTAAGGAAGGATTATGTTGATGGGTTTCAGGTAATGGAACTGGGTGGCTTAGGCGGGGCATTAAAACATCCTTACAGCTTTAACTGATGTGATTAAGTTTTATGAAGTTTGTTTTTCTTCTTAAAATCTTACAGAGGTCAAGTACTCATGTGATTCCCTTGGAGCAGTGGATAAGAAGTTGGATGAATTGAGGACACAGTAGTAATCTCTTGAAATGTGTTCGTTAGTTCTGAAAAGATTTGAAAAAGTTATTTTCCACCTCACACAACTTTAGTTAATAAATGGGAGAGTGAGGGCAAGAGGGAAGCACCATGCTTTTGAAGTCCTTAGTTAGCAATTTTTGGTACAGGATCTCTTCTTAGGTAACACCCTGTTATTGGTTCACACTTCTGTCATCATTACTGAGTAGATATTTAGGGTTGACAAATATTTTGAAGTTAACTTGTTGAGTTCAAACCTTTGCCCTGTCAGTAATCTAAACTGAACTAGATACTTACTGAGCTTGCAGGAAAAGATATCATCATCAACTAGGACAAGAGATGAGAATTTTAATTTTTTTTGAGATTTCCTCTACTTAAAGGAAACTGTGGTAGTTAACAGCTTTTCATTTCTTCTTTTAACAGTTTCATGTGCCTGCATGCTCTAAAAATCAAAATAGTAATTCATATTAAAAATGCAGTAATTTAGGGCTTTAAAATATTGCTAAAATATGTTTATTATTGGTAATCTGGTGCTTGACATACCAGGAAAAGTGCCAAGTGGTAATTCAGTGTACAAATAAATTACAATGTGTCATAAAATACATTTTGGAATACGAGTAGTATTAATAATGCCCATGAGAACACTATAATGCCAATAGTGGACAGATTCTTAACTCCTTTTTAAAGCTGGACTAGCCATTACCTAGCCTGTACCAGGTTACACACTGAAGAAAGAAGTGTCCCCAGACAAACTTCTGTAGGTTTCACAAAGGCAAGCATGTTCAGTTTGTGATTCATTGGTGGGATTTGGTTCACAGTTGCTTGGTTACTGTCATGTAAATGATGAAATGTTCAATTTTTTTAGTTGCCAAAATTTTTAAGGAGTGTAAATTTTACAAATGAATGAGTTTATATTGATAAAAATACTTGCCTTGACACCAATTAAGTTCTGATTTTAAATGCTTAGAGCTAGAGACATTTTTTTTTTTTAAATCTGGTGGTATTCAGCATGAATGAAAGGCATGTTAAAGTTCATAGGAGCAGATGTCAAAATATGAGGAGCTCACTGTGTAGAGAAACTTCAGCATCTCTGCCATAACCACATGACAAGGGGTGGCAAAGATTTTTTAATGCATGAGTTGCCAGGATGCAAGCCTGCTCTGACACAGAGCCCTTGTGGGAGGGCCTCAAGCAGTGATATAGCTATCCCTATGTACTGCAGCCCATGTTACATTCCTGTGCTCATTTTCAAGTCTACTCTGTAGAATCAGTGTTACAAGAAGGAAAAAAAAAATAAAAACTTGAACAAAACCGCAGAGGAGAGAGAACTCAGCAGCCCTTAATAAATATTAAAATAAAACTAGAATTAAAAATTATGAAGTTTCAAAAATGCCAGGAAAAGAGCACAAAAATTAAATAATACCAGATTTTCTTCTTATAAGCTTTTCCAAGTTCATTAATGAAACTCATTTTATTTGTGGACTGTTTGAAAATATTAAACAATTAGTTAGATTATATTAACATTCTAAGACATTGAATTGACAAAGCAAATATAGACACAGTATCATTCATTCTTTAACTCTTGGTATATCCTGCCTGTCAAGTTTCAAAGATTTTTTTTAACACAATGGCATAATATTTTTCGTTGACAAATTATTGTGGTTAAAACCAATAATAAAAATGTTATTAGGTAATGTTAGTAAGTAGGTACAACTTTTTTGTTAGAGATTATTTGTTTGCCTTTGAGCAAGAACCACAAGTAAATACAGCATGTGCTGGTAACACATAATTTTTGAAGTTGTGACCATGAGTACACTTAAGCACATATTAGTGTGTGCTTGTTATTAATGAATTCTTTCTGGAACCTCTAGAATTTTTTTCTTGCAGTATTAACAATCAAAAGGTCAAAATTGATTGATTGATTGATTTGGTGTGGAACAAGACTTTTTTTCTCCCTTCTGTAAAATCAAAACAATAAGATTTTTAAAAATAAAAATTAGAATATATTTAGTTTTCTTCAATACAAGGTCCAGTGTGAAACCAGATATTTCACTATCAGGGTTTTCTCTTGGAGCAAAACATGAGATATCGAAACAGTTTAAGGGCAGTGTTTTGGAAGTACCTAATATGTGTTGTAATAGCTTGATGACGTTCAGAAATAACTATCTAAATTGTATTTAAATTTTTCTTTTTTATGGTCAGATGTCTCAGACGAAAAAATTCAGTTCATACAGTTTAAATAAAATCCTTATCAAAGTGATTAATTGGTTTATTAGCAACACTTAATTCACATGCAATCATTAAATTATGCATTTATTATCAACGTCAAGAAAAGAAAAGCTTCTAAGGGAGGATGGTAATTGTAGTGATGGAAAAAATATTTTTCCCAAAATAAGCAGTTTGACATAAGCCCTTCTTGTTGATTTGTTGTTAGTGCAATTTTTCAAATTGCGTCCAGATTTTGCGTTGCTTGTTTTGTTTTGGGGNTTCTCTTAAAACATTTTTATTCCCCTCTTCCCTTGCAAATACAGAAAACCTAGGAGGTCACTGAGTAAAAAGTGTATTATCTTCATACAGCCACTGATGCTCATTGATGCATTTGTTTTTTTTTCTTTTTCTTTTGTGAGGCTTCAAAGTTTTTCAGTTCAAGTAAAGTTAAAGAGCTAATAAAAAACATATTGTAATTAAGTTATTTGCTTTCCTTTCTGTTCTGAACAAAAACCCTGTTGTGTTTCACAAGCACCGGTTTTTAGTGGTGTGTTTTATCAGTTCCATGTATGTATTTGTTCCATGCTTTCATGCTGTTTGTGTAAGTTATAATGGTTTGGTTTTTGTACCCCCATGTTTAACCCCTCGTGGTTTGCTGTGGTTGCTGTTATCAGTCAGTCATGAGTTAAGGAACCCCCGGGTCCTGTCAGTCACTTCAGGACCTCACCCTGTGTCTGGAAAGTTCCAGGGAGATTGTTGAGTGATTGGGCAGGATTCCTGTGGTTCCCTCCCTTGCCTCCTTGATTTGTTCCACTGTCTGTCTTTTATGTACAGAGCCACTCCCAGATTTATTGCTATTGGACCCACACTGAACCCTTCCCCTTGCCCCTCCCTTGCATTTAAAGTGGTGCACAGAGAGGATCTGCGCTCTGTTGGGAGACTCTGGTGGTGAGGTGGTTCCACATGGACCTCAATAAACCCCAGATGTTGTCCACCCTCCAGAGTCCGTCCTTTATTCCTCGTCATTGCTCACGCTGCCGCTGCAGCAAGGTCCCACAGGATGGGGAAGGTATCCCCGGATACTGGACCATACCTTGCACTGTTGCCGGTGTCAGAGCTGGCCTGGCAAGGTGGAACAAGGGTCCCGAGACACCATGACCACCACACTGGCTTATTAAATAAATACGGTTTTGTTGAAGAAAAAAGTGTAATTTTATATTGTATGTAAAATAAAACTAACATATCTACTCCTGAGGCAGTCTCTTTTTTGTAGTATCTCATTAGTTGTCGACTAAGGGGGTTTTAAAAGGTAGTGAAGCCTGTTTACAAAGACATTTCCCTTGCTTGAAAATAGTCTCGATAGAAGTCTTCAAAATATACATTTTAGAGGCCTTGATTTTGTTTTGTGAAACTTTTATGCCATGACTGATTTTGAAATGAAGATGTAAGAGAAGACAAATGAGATTGCCTTCAGCATGTACTCTCTTTTAAAAACTTAGGCTCACTCAAAATTTTGATCAGAATAAAGCATTTCCAGGAGAATGTTAAACATCTTTATTCTGATCATGGGCTTAAACTCAGGATAAAGACGAGTGCACAAAAATATTAAAACTTTTAGTAATAATTTTTGGATCCTAGCTAAGATGCATCTTGTTTTACTGTAATCATGTTCTCTCTTACCATATGCCTTTTCATTTTTATCTAAAAGTTAGGTATCTCATTGTACTGGTCAAACCAGCCAAGTGTTGCTATCTTTGCTTTATTATTCCTAAGGAATTCAAACCAACCAAGTATTGCTATCTTTGTTTTATTATTCCTATCTAAGGAATTTCTGCTTATGATCCATTTTGACTTTATACAGCGTCTTTGTACCAATTAAATTCACTTCAAACTAAAGTTATTGTACTTGACTGCATAAATGTGCCTTAATTATATGAATAGAACTATAGCCAGATCCCTGAATCAGTGCGAATTAAAACATCATTTCACAGCCAAACAGAAACATGTTCCCAATCACTGCACTTGAATTACTGTTATATAGCTTGGGGCTTGTATTAAAATCACTGAATAATTGCAATCAGATTATTATAATCAAGTACAGGAGTAGTAATTACAGGTTACAGTCATTTTAAGCTGCCCTAAAAGTCCCATATACTGATCATATGCATATTAAAAGTTTATGTTAGTGATAAAATTAATGAACAGCATTGTAAGCTCCTGTCTGTGAGATAGGTGTCACATCTTACCATATAGAGAGTTGACTTTGCGAGGCAAGGACACCTAGCCTATTTACGTTCTTTTTGTGTGTGTTCTCATCAGAAAGTTATCAACAACGACAGGAGAGAAACTCCTTCATCTATTTGCAGCATAATCTGCTGCTTTACTCTATCCAAATTTTAGTATTACTCAAAGGTGTTGCCATTTGTCATTGTAAGATTTCACCAGGAGCAATGTTTACACCTATTTATTACACTCACTATTAAGACAATACTAACTCAAGAGAACTGAGCAAAAGACAGAAGGAATTTGAAACTTTGTCAGCATTTAGACATTAGAGACATAAACATGAAGTTTTATTTCTGGTGGCTATTGGAGAACAGCATAGAATAGAAATTAATGTAGGATATGAAGAATGAGTTTTAAAACTTTTCCAGCCTGCCTCATGTGCTTCTTTTGAAGAGGTCATAAAGTAAATAGGTGCTTCTGATTTCCCAAGAATGTCTTTAAAAACAGAAATCCATGCCATATTAATATTCTGATTGAAAGAGAAAAATAAGAAAAAGGACAAAAAAACCTTCCTATTTTAATTATAATCATCTTGGGTTTTGAATCAAATGACAAATATGGAATAAGAGATATGAACTGTGTTGTCATGGTCTGAGTCTAAAATTAGATCCTGAACCGAAATAATTGTAAGGCCTCTTATTGCAGAGAAATATCTTATAAACATGCATGCAAACCTCAAACTCATTTCATTATGGTTTTACAAGAGGAAGGAAACAAAAGTGTGCGAGGAAAGCTAGCAGGAAGCACAGTGAACATGCAGAGGGACCACATGAAGAAACACAGTGTTGAGGGTTTCATATCACACCAAGGTATCAAGGGACATTTTCTCTGGGCCTTTATTCAGACGGTTAGCAGGGGATAAATGTATGACAATTGAACGTGAATGAATAAGAAAAATTTGCAAAGATAGACCACCAGACTACTCCTTTTATTGCTTCAGACTTCTTCTAGCCACGACAACAGCCAGCATAAGCCAGAAAAAAGGCCAACCAAACACTCAGATGCTGCTGCTGGAAAATTATGTGCTATGTTTCATTATGTGGGTTGTAGAGAAGCCAAGTTCACCCAGGGTTGTTTGCTCAAGATGCTGGACAAGGCAAAAGGGGAGTGAGTAACATGAATGGGGTTGAAACACAGACCTCAGAAGAAGTTTGGTTCAATGGGATAACAAAGCCTCAGGACCCACCAGTGAACTTTAGAGCTTATTAAATATCTGCTGTAATTTATGAACATGATTTTTATGAGTACACTTTGCAAAAAATAGATACCTGTTTAATTACTGAAGTGTAACATCTACAATGAGATCCAATCATGTCATCTTCTGAGAGCTCAGGAAAGGTCCAGGGGTCTGGGAAGCTTGGTTCTCACTCACTACAGGATTTTAGCTTCTCGGTGTGAAGAGGTCGGCTTGGGTGCTAGGAAGGATGGTCCTTCTAACCACTATGTAACGAGAGGACTTAAACAGATAATTAACACACTTCAGATAATTCTTCTTTAAAAAATGTTGTCTAGCAAATACTTTATGATACAATGGTTTACAATATCACCATTATGAAACATATCTCAGTGAAAAGGACAGGCTAATGGATTTTCACTTGCAAAGGTGAGGTCAATTATTTCCAAAAAATTGCTTACATGTACTTCACCTCATCCCCATAACACACATAAAAGTATTATGCTTTTCTCCAAGAAGCTCACTTAGGAAAAATTATGGCTGTAAAAACACTGCATGGGAAAAAAGAAAGGATAAGGATACACCTAAAAGTTTAAACTGCCCACAGAGGTCAGGAACATTCCCATAGTGTAAATAATCATGGTTTTATTGGTATTGAAGTATATCTACAGCTGCAGAGGAAAAGTATTGCTCTCTTCTCAAGCAGCAGGAATAGCCCTTCTGGTCTCTCTCGTTCCATCTTGTAGATGCACAAGTCTATGCATTTTGAGATGTTTTTAGCAAGAACATGGCACTTACTGTATTTAGATCTGACATGTTACAATAATAGTTAAGAGTGAAGCCCAAAGCACTTCATGTATCATGAACTATTCACAAAGTTAGTTTATTTGTTCAAAACAGTTCGGTGCCTTTCTGTTAGGAGACTTGCTGGATTTGGAGATCTCTGTGGAGAACCGTGGTGAAGTGATGGGTATTAAATGAGCAGCAGTTGTGACTGGTCTGTAGCGGGCCCATCATGAAGAACACCCCACTTGCTGTATGTCTGGTCCTGTAAATATGAGCTACTAGAGATGTGAAAGTTTCTAGTAACAGGAAGGGATTTTTCTTTTTCTCTCTTACGTGTTTTCTTTTATAAGCCTGTGACTTTGTAGCATCTGGAGAAATTCATAAGAAGTGAAATTTTGATAAGCAAACTTTTGAGCAAGAAATAATAGATACTGGGCAAATAATCATTCCAGTATTCCCTACAGAACTTTTTTTTTTTAAATTGTATTCATTTCTGCTTCTCTAACACACACTTTGCAGGTATTTACCGTCCTTTAAATCTTCCTTTAACATCGCACTCAGGACTTCAGACCAGATATATTTGTAAGATTTCTTGCAACAATCGAGGCATGGGCTCAGACCAGCAGGGATACTGAGAGGTTTATTCAGAAAAATGAGCTGGTTTTATACACTTCTTCAAGACACTCTATTTCCTCATGTGGTGTTTTTCACTAAGTGATCTATCATACAGTGCCACCCCAGCAACACACTTTCCTAATGTCCTTCTGTGGGGTGATTCTCTCCGTAGGGCATCTGCCTTGTCACATCTCCTTCCTCCAAGGTCAGGCAGAGACCTTGTGCCTCTCTGTGCTGCCATGGCATTCTGCAGGCATGGCCTACAGCCTGTAACCCAATTCCATCTAATTTCTCTCTACAATTTCTTTGTTATTTCCAGTGTCCTACAGCTTTCCATAGGTCCAAGGATGGCCAGTTTTCATCCAAGTGGGATTTCATACAAGGAAGATTTAAATAAATAAATTTGTTCTGATCTTTGTAATTCTGTTTATAACATAGAATGTTCCTAAAATTGTAACATCTAAACTTAACATTTAATATGAAAAGAAAAANAAAAAAAACCAAGATGGAGAACCACAAAACTAATATGGCCTTTTCAGTCTGAAATGGTTTTGCATCTCTGTCAGTCAGAGGTGAATTTGGTAGTCCATTGAAAAGAATTTTCTGTAACATTATTTTGGGTGTCTGCACAGCAATTTTTTTTTCTTTACCCATTTTTTGAGTCTTCATGGGGCATTTTTGTAGTTTTAATCAGAAAAGCATAGTGAAAAACATATGAGGGACTGTTGTTATCAGATGCAAGAAAAAAATCACTATAGGTAACCTATTCAAAACATGCTGATTGGAGAGAAATCTCTCTGATACTGGCTTGGTTTTTTTAGAACAAATTAAAAGGTAAATGTCTCAGAATTAATTCCCACTACTGAACTGCGTATATAAGAAATTGTTTTATATACACCTTCCTGGGAATCGTTGGTTGGTACTGAGCCAATATTGCAAGGTTACTTTATATTATACTTGTGTGTTTTAATGAGTTGATTAGTTGGTTAATGCATCCACAATAACCACAATCAGCTGGTTGTGCATTTATAATGAAATTGCTCCCACCTTCACTGGAATTGCAAAGGAATCTCAGCTTCAAAAACTTCATTGCATTATGGGTCATGAGAAAACAGCCTTCAATGCCTTTCCACCTGAATTTTAGAAAAATTTCCTCATGCAGTCCCTCTTCTAATTAGCTGGATTTGGAGGTTCAGATTGATCAAATTATGACACCAAGTTGCGTTGACAAAACAGAAGTTTCCACTAATGTTTGTAGAATCTTTAACTTAATGAATCTTATTGGATTAAAATGTGTTAAATTCAAAGTATAATCTACATAGGAGACAGAAGTATCAGAGGGTCCAGGTCCTGGAAGTAGATTGTGTCCATTCTATTGAGTCTGGGATTATGAACTTGCCTAAAATATCTGCTGTTGATTAGAGATGGGATTCCTTTGTTTTTAGAAAAATAATTTAGGATTTATTCATATTTATAATGCCATTACTTACTTTGAGAAAGGTTTTTTTTAATACCAAGTAGTTGACAAGAGTGTGAATATTGACATGCAATGTAGTGACTTACTTTTGCTGAAAGTTACATCAGTGATCCTGTAAGAATAACGATGGGGCTATCACCTTGTGATATACTTGGATCAATGACATGACAGTGTTCTACATTGTGCAGCTTCCAATTTAACACTGAATAATCAAAACAAATTATTATTATTTATTTTTTCAGATAGGCACCTTTTCCTTTAGGACTACTACCTATGCAGTAATATTTCTTTCATGAACCATTATGTAAACAGGATGCAATGGAAATGAAAGATCTAAAACTGTGACACTAATAGAAATTATGTGAATGGCTGGACTATGTCTGAGGTCTCAGCATTTGGAAGAATGAAGGTTCCCTTAAAGCCAGCATCATGAATATGTTATTCAAGGTTAATCTCTCCACAGTCTCACTCCTGGCTCCAAGCCACTATGCCAGTTGTGTTGCAGATGTGTGAGGTCACCTGTGAACCCACAAAAAAATAGTGGAGTTGTTCCACTCTTACACTCATCTTTAGCTCTGAGCCAGTGAGAGCCTCAGAAACCCAGTTCAAAAAACACTGGGATTTCCATAGGATAGGCATGGTCCAACATGGTACTTGGCTTCACAGCAGGTAACTCCTTGTCCCTATGAAAGTTTGGTTTGAGAAGAGGTTCTGCTAATCAGGTTTGTCCATTACATCTGAATTGGTGTATAACATTTGAAATACAAGGCTTGTCCTTCCTCTGGAGTCTGAGTCTCTGTTTCCTCCATAGAGCTGTAGAAATTACAGCATTTCAGTGAATTCACCTGACAACTGAGGTTGGAAAGGTGTGTTCCTCTGATTTAGGGATTACCTCTAAGTCTTAATAAATCTGAATTTTAATTTGATTACTTCATTCTGCCCTCAAGCCTCTCAGGTCTACTGCTTTAAACCTGGCTAGCATTCCCTGTAAACATCAGGATTTTGATTATTACTCAGTTGATAGCAGTAATGTTTTAGAGGAAATTAAACAACAATTTTCAAGTTTCTACTCTAAATTACTAAATATGAGAGAATATAGGATGCTTTCCTCACAGTAAATTTTTGTCCACAGCAGCACAATAAGTATACATTCCACTCTTTCCAACATGAAGCTAGTGAAAACAGAACACACAAATCAGCTTGTGGTCAACTCGTTTTTTTGGTGCTCAAAAATGCCAAGATGAAATATCCATATTTACAGTTTTGAAGACTTCACTAGCACCCTCCTCCTTTCTCAATTTTTCACTAATATATAGCTGTCAGATATTTTCATCTTGATAATGAGAACGTAGCATTGAATTTATGAATTGTTGATAATGCTTCAATACAATCTGGTTTAGCGGAAGCTAAAGTGCTCTGTCATTTAGACCACATCCAAATGCATATTAGCAACAGTAGACCTAAGAAATCAAGTTTTTCTAAAACAGAAAATTTCTCCCAGTTTCTATGTGTTGGAATTATGGTCATTCTGCTTCCAAAAGAGGAAATGCAAAAATAACAAAAAAACTTTTTTATTCTCTCCAACATAAAAAACCCTGGCATGCAAACAGACCTTTAGGGGGTTCTAATTTAGATTTCACCAGCATTCTCCTGATAGACAATGATGATAAATTGTTATCTTAAATATAATGTGTCATTTAGTACAACAATAAAATTGAATGAGAATCAGGTCTGCCACTCAACAGAATGATGGGGGAGGGATGGAGGAGGAACAGCAGAATAAATAACTAGAGTTTAGTGGAGATATTGAAAAAAAATACTAGTGATGTATTTCTAATGCCTTAAGTCTTTTAATGTTTCACCATGTTCTCAATACAGCAAACACATCTAAAACTAGCACAATAACTCGAAATATATGGTACAAAAAAATCAAGCAGAAAAACTTGACAGAGCAAGACTCACGATAAAGCTGTGTACTATTGATTAACACTACTTTTTCAAATGTTAATTAGTTTTACACTTAAGCTTGTCATTGTGTAAAAGGGCATAGGAACAAACCTTCAAGAGTGAAGGCTGAGAAGTTTTTAACTCCTTCATGACAGGAATTGGTGCACATTCCTTTGCTTTCAATAGCATCAGGAGCAGACAAGAATTAATTAGCTTTGGTGATCAACAAGATAAAAGAATGTATCTTAATTAGTTAGCAATGACAAGAGGGTGAAAGAAATATGAAGTAAATTAAGATGTACAAAGTAGTTACTGTCCATGAGCTAACTTGAGCCTCTTGATCAGGACAGAAAACTTAGCTAAAATATGAAATAATTTTCCCTTGAGAATGATATTTAACAATGTTTGCAATTGCTTTATTCATTTAAGTGAGAGTTGATGATGCATTGAAGACTGCAATGTATGGAAAATTGCAGGAAATAGAATGAATGAGAATCTGTTTTTTCATTACACATTTCGATTTAAGTCATTACCTTGAAATCTTTGAAGAAATTGGGGCAGTAAGGGTGACCTTAAATATATTTTTCTCATATTTTTCTGTGCTTTTAACGAACTAAAATGTGGAACAAAAGAAAAGTGTTTGTAACTTGGTAGCCCCTCCTGTGCATCATACATAGACCACAATCTAGCTGATAACGCCTCAAATGTTAAGCTAAAGATTCATAGGGCAGACGTGAAAAATCAAAGTGCAGGGAGGTAAGCCACCCGAGGTGAATTATCACATAGCCCAGTGACCGGCAGAACACAAAGCACTGTTCTACCTTCACACCCCCAAAAAGTCCCATCCCTGTAGCGGGGAGGGGACCAAGGCTGTGTTGTTCCCTGTTTAGAATTTGGTTCAGCAGGCTCAGTTCTCCCAGCGTGTAAGTAAAACACATTTCTTGCACACTAAGATCATGTATACATTTTCAATTACCAGAGAAGTGCAGAAATGTGATGCTAAATTTGAATTAGACAAACCCATAAGCACTCCATTTGGATTTCAGATTGGCCACAAAGCTCAGAGAACTTGGCAGACAGAGGCACTTCCCACTATCTGTGCTAAGGAAGTGGTATCCTGTCATGAGGAAATAGTCTTGGCTTGTCCCTGTAGTTTGCTGAACACCTTTCTATATTATTGCAATTTGCAGCATTTGAGAGATTTCAGCAAAAATATAAATTCTTTTACTGGTTCAAGTTTCTGTGTGAAGACTTCAACCAGTTTCACTTTGCAAACAGGCCAAATTGTTTCCAAATGCAGAATTTGTGGTGTAGAGATTTTTTTCCCCTTCCAGGGGGGTTCTCTGGTAGTGGTTACTCTGTGGAAAACATTATCTATCCTGTGAAATATTTTATGCCTTTTTTTTCACGTGTCTTTTATCCCCTTCCCATGAGGTTCCCATGAAATTGGTACATTCCAAGTGAACTCTGGCTGAATTTAGAAAGCCTAACTATGAAACATGATATGTTGGAAAATCCCCTCATAGCAATTCAAAGTTTTCACAGAAAAAGCTTCTGGAAATATGACATGTAAATTAAATGACAAAACTACTTTATTGAAAAAAAACCAAACCTTATTGTGTCCATAAGTATAAAAATGTCAAGTCTTTATTCTGTTCCCTGTATGTTTCCAAGAGAAACAAAAAAAATGGAATTTTTTTTAGAAACTACATAAGCTGCATTATCTATGCACAATGTAGGTATAATACTACATTGATCAGCAACTATAATGTAAAAGGTAATGTGTGAGAGTTTTTTATGCTTCTCAGTACTATAAAGGAGTCTGAGTGGATTTTAAACATTTTGATTAGCACCACAAAGATTTTAATGCTTTATTTTAACAGTTTGCTATAGGGCAAACACATTTGGTAGACAAGTAAAATGAAAGCATGGGCATCAGGTTCCCTGTTTTCTATTAAGTAATGTTGCGAAGTAAGCAGAAGTTGGATTCAGATATCAGATAATTATCTCCACACTATGTGTCACAGTAAATAATTTTAATTGGTTTAACTTCAGGGACCATTACTGGCCTAATTAGAAACATGAAAAGGCTACAAGTATTAGGAAATATCCTGAAGGAATGAGAACATTAGCAATTCTGTCAAGCCATTTTTGAAACAGTACACAGTAGCAGTCACATTTCACTAAAAGGCAGCTTACTTGAAAGGTGCTTTTTAGGAAAACAGTACTTGTGGTTTTGTAATGTGAGAAGTTGATGAGTAAGCACAGAGAATTTGTAGTGTTTGACATACCTAATCTGATCCTGGATTCTGTTTTTAAAGACGTGGAGTAACTTTGTGCAGCACAGGAATTATGAGAGTTTGGGGCCAGTGAGGAAGTTCATTTGGTTAAAAGAGGAACTAAATGAAGATAAAGCACTCAGGTTGTGTGGAGTTTATAAGGATGGGAGGTTAGGAACATTTTCAGCAATATTATGAGTCAGCTTCTTAGTGCTTTGTGAAGCTTTGTAAAAATGTCTTTTGAGCTTTTCACTCTCCAACTCTACCTCAAAGTTTTGGTTATTCCATAAGTATCCACTCTCCAAATGAGATCACGAGTTGTGCTGAATGGCACCTTCTGGTTTAAACACTTCTCTGTGTTGCTTTTCAAAACTTCCTAGCCTCTAAGAAACGACACTATTGGCTTAGAGGTCTTCTCTTTGACTCCTCTGTAACTGAATGCCAACGGGAAAGCAGGATTACCTCAAGAAGGAATTATTTAACAGAGCTCAGATCTCAGTGAGATTTATGAGATCAGATGAGCCATCCCTACGCTTGTAAAAACCCAGACACAGAGCTTTCCTTCATTTGCACTCAGCTGATTCCTGTAAACATGAAAAATTTTAAAATGTCATTGTTATAATGGGCATGTGGTTGACTTCACATTTGCTCTGTCACTGTGTTTGTCTCTACTTCTGCTTTCTAAGGGTTTATTCATTACTTAACCCTTTCACAGGTGTTTCTTGCTCTTGAGATGTTACTGAGCACCACTAGATGAGTTCAATTGCATGTTTAGAGACTGCAATTGAAGAAAGGAAAGAAAACATGTTAATGAATAAAAAATTCATTTGCTGCCTTATTTCAGTTGTGTTTTTCAATTGGGTCCCCATTCTTTCTTCTGTGGTATTTTATATAATATCCCTGAGGTGGCACAAGAAATACTACAGAGCAAAATATTTATGACAACCTTAAGGGAATGAAGATTTGATTAGCATTATGCTCTATGTTTGCCAACAGAGGCAAGATAAAATCTTGTGTGAGAGGAACAATGATGGAGACTGCCGAACACATACATTGTTTTACTGCTGGAGAAGAGGATCAAAGATTTAAGCAGGTCATGCTGGTTGAAGAGTTGATCAATACCTGCCACCATACAGTAAGGGATATTTTTGTTGATAATGAATCCCTCAAAGCTATGCGTATGTAAAATATATCCATAGTCTGTCACTAGACAGACACAAAAAACTACACTTACCTGTCAAGTTGAGAAGCGAGAAAAGAAAGAGGCAGTTTATTTGGGTTTAGGGCTTAAATAGGGTTTGGACTTTGACCAGTGATTGGGAAACGAGGTTAACACCTCTCCAACCCTACTGGTCAAACCAGAAGTCCATCAATTTGTTTTTCCCCCTGGAAAGGAATGTATATTTACAAAAAATCACTCTTTGTTTATCTTACAATTGGTGAGAAACTCCAGTACAGAAATGTAAACTATCAGGAGGCTGAAAAATTAGGACGACAATAATCTTTTCATGTTTAATCTCTATTCTTTTATTAACCAGTGGGAATTCCAATATACACATGCATAGCCAAAAATACATTCCCATCATTGCTCATCTATATCTTAAACTTATTCAGTGTCAGTTCATTATGTAGGCTATACACCACCTAACAAGTAACCTCCTTCTGTATTTTTATCTGGTTTCCATGACCATTATTTTGTTCTCATAAAGGACATGCTTAGTTTATTCTTTTCATGACTCTGTTTTGTCAGGACTTTCTTGTCCCTTAATAAACAAAACAGATCCACTTGTTACAGAGTCTCTGAACAATATAGCCTTATTCTGTCTGACCTTTCCTTTGTCTATATGTAAAAACACCTTAGTGTAAGGCATTATCTGAAAGCCAAATATACTGTATAAGGGAACATAATTTTTGACCAAATGTTACTCTCAGCCATTTTATTTTCCTCTTCTAGCATCCCCTGATTTACATTTTTGAAGGCCATTACCTACTGAACAAAAGTTCCCATTGATTTAGCAAAGGTTTTTCTGATACAAGAGTGCTTACAATGCTTAAAATGTGAAAAAGACCAATAGATCATGCATGAGATTCAAAAATAACTTCACCTAGTCCATCGGTGTAAATACAAGAAAGCAGTAAAAGTGCTGAAAGTGCTAAAACTTGGGCACGCATTAGATAGTGAATGAATATGTAAAGCTTTGATTTTGTCAAACTAATGAATATAACAGCATAGTCACATAAGACTTAAAATGAAGTGTTTCAGCAAAATGGGTTTTTTGTGACTGCTTAGTTTTTCAGTTATAAATTGTGAGAGGTTTTAATGATACCTGATATCTTTTTGTACTTAATTTGAGAAGAGGTGCAGAGCAGAGTATACAGGAAAGCGGCCTGTGATATGTAGTGAGAGTTTTCCTTTGATGACTTCAGTAAAAATTTCCAGAGACAGAGTGCAGCACACCCAGCTCTGCATGGATGACCTCATGGTGAGGTTTGCATGGATGAGCTCTGCGAATGACCTCATGGTGAGGTTTGCATGGAGCCCCTGTAGCACAGGCTGACCTCCCTCTCTGCCCTCATCCAGCTGACAAAGGACATGTCTTTTGGCAGACTTCCATGTGTTTTCATACTCTCAGTGATTGTCTGGGTTCCATGTTTTGAACCCACTATACCCACATGATCTCAGAGAGTCCTCTGAATGTCTCCCTGTTTCCTTCACATAAGAAGGATGAAGACATATTTTATATGTTTGCATTACATATAAAGATAAATATATCATTGCACATAACTAATGATCTAAAAATTGCATGTAATATGGACAATAAGAAAAAGTTCCAGGTTTTCCACAAAAGACCACACAAACTAGAAGGACAAGCCAATGGTTCATGAAACAGAAAATGTAATTCCAGTTACATTATGGACATAAAGGGCCAGTGGCATGGAGCTCCAGTCTCTCACAGTGTAGGGAGACTACTGCTGCCTGTGGGACCATAGAAACACAGAATCATCAGGGTTGGAAGGGACCTTCAAAATTATCTGCTTCATCCTTTACCCTACCACCACTACAATCACCCCTAAACCATGTCGTTAGGCCACAGACAGATGCCTCCTGAACACCTCTAGACACAGTGACTCCACCCCCTCTCTGGGCCACTTATCCCAATGCCTAACCATAGTTGCCACATTTTCAGTGATTCTTTTTTTAAAAATACCTAATCTGAACCTCCCCTGGCACTACTCAAGGCCATTTCCTCTCATTCTTTCGCGTGAGCCAGGGGCAGAAGAGGTAGGACACTTCAAATAAACCTCCTTTCACATAGTTGTAAAGACCATGGGGCAGTGCATCCTGGAAATGTGTATTCTTCCTTCACCTTAGTGAAGAAAGCAGCAGAAATCTGCCTGAGTGACAACAGAGGGATAAAACAAGATCAGAACCTTGTTCTTGACCCGTCTTTCTGTGGCCTTAACCGCTCTAAACAGCAGAACAACAAACTATTGGGCAACACCCCTTGATCACCTTGGACAAAACCCTGCCCAAGGTTCTTCCAGACTCAGATCAAGGCTGTCAGCCAGGAAACCCCTGTCCCTGAGTGTAATGGGTCACAGCTGGTCTTTGGCCCCTGTGACAGGGCACATCACTGGGTCTTGAGCCAAGAGCTGGTGTCAGTTTTAACTCTGTAACTTTCAGTCAGCATCCTGGCAGAAGGGATCTGATCTCTGGCTGCGTGGCTGAGGATAAGAACCTTTCATTCTATGGTCCTGTCCCTGCCTGGATCTGCAGCTATGAAGGGCAGGATATGCCAACAATGGGACAAGCACTGTAAATTACCACAGGAAATCTTGGATAAGAGCTCTGTCAGACTTTCCAACGCTAAGTTTAATGTAGTGAATCTCCTGCTGTGTTGCTGAGGACAGGAGAGCACCGTGGTTTGGTCCCCTTCCTCTCTGGGTTTGTAGAAGAAAAGGCAGGGTAAATTCAACAAATCTTAGGACAGACAACATCAATTTATCAGGAATGGAACAGATAAGCGCATGTCCTTGCAGTCTTGGTACACTACAGAGGTCTGTGGTACACTTCAGATATACTAGCCACTCTAGGGCAAAATCTGTAGCCCTGTGCCAAAGACCACTTTGAGACCTTCCATAGATTCTGTGTCCTACAGAGCAGCTCTATGTGGATGTCTCTGGAAATCGGCAGTGTGGCTCTACATAAATATTTGGACTTTTTTTTAACTGGAAGAGTTACTAAGTGTCAGTTTTATTTCTATAACAAGATAGATATTTTGGTGTCCATGTCAGCATCTGCCCTTAGCTGGACGGATTTTTCAACTGAGAGAGAATTTCCTTTATTTGTGGCAAGCTAGTGCTTCACCCTCAAGAACTGGGTGTTTCATCCTGTATATACTTAGAAGTTGAAGGTAAAGGGTCTCATAAAAGAAGGTCCAATGGGAAACCTGCCCTAGGAGACCAGTTAAATTCAACATTTAATCTATGCTCTGTCCTTGTTTTGTCATATGTGAAAAAAGAAAGAAAATTGATCCCCTTGAGAAAAGATCCTTCTGCTAAGTTAGAATAATCCTTGAAGTCCACTGTAGACCATATTATGCCTATGTGGTGGTTGTGGGAAGTGTTAAGGTATGATGAAACACAGGAAAAGGAATATGGGATAATGTGATATCTATCTTTCTCCTGTTAGATAACTGCCAAGTAGCCTGGACTGTACTCTGTAGGAACATTCTGGCCCCACCTTTAATTTCACCGTATCATTCAGAGATGCTGCTGCCTAAATAAAGATCCATTTTAAAACAAAATTTTATCCTGTCAAAGATGAAAGCATGATTCCACCATCTTCATAAATTAGAATTATACAAATTACTTTGGTAATTAGAATTATACAAAATTTAGAATTATACAAAATACTTCTTTGTCTTTTCCTTCTTTCTGAAAGTGCAGTAAGAGTTTGCAGACATTATTTTCTATTCTGCTTTCCTGTCTAAGTCATATTAATGTGACTTATATTTTTTCACTTCTGTGTGGCTGGTTTGCATTGGAAAGTGATTCTGCATTTCTGGCTAAGTTTTTTCCAAACATGATAGAGATGAATCAGGGTTTATATCTATGAATGTCTCCAAGTTTCTTTATCTGTCCAAGGCAGCAGGTTTCTTATCTGACAGCCTTATAATTATGAAAGTAGCTGCATATTAATAATTTGGTGCTTACATAAACAACTGGCCTCAGAGAAATCTAATGAACTAACTTGCAGGATTTGATTTTGCCTAATTAAAGGTAAATAATGTTTAATGTTGTATGTGACACGATTTCTCCAGAAACTTAGGGAGGTTTTTATGTAACCAGAGTGCTATTATGAATGCAGAGTGAATGCCATACTGAACATCATGAAACTGCATGTTGTGTTTTGTTTTCAGTAGTTATCCATCTGTCTTTAAATAGAAAACAAAGATATTTAAGATCTGGTGCAGCTTAAGATATTGGGTATCATAAGATTCTTGTGCTATGCATTACTACATGCTACTCTGAACTGCTTCATCTCTTTCTCTGAAAGCAGGCTACTAGCCTGAAAAAATTTTTCAATCAATTAGGATAATATTTTGGTATCCATCAAAACACCTTCTTTAATGCTTATCTGTTTTCTTCCTTTCTACAGGGTCATGTATCAGCAATTTGAAATGGTTTTGTTCATTAGATATAAGCCAGATAAAGCTGAATCATCAGATGCTCTGTCTCTTTTCCATTGCAGGGGAATATTTTTTAAAGGAAATCCAGAATAAAATGGACTTATAGCTTTTCATATGTGTATGTATGAAGTTGCTTGTGCTATGATTAAGAATGGAAGGATGGACCTACTCACCTTTGGGAAAAGACTACAGCAGCTATTTTTACTCCACTCTGCATTTCTCCATGTGGTATTAGGGTAATTCAGGTAACTAAATCATTACAGTCTTGTCAGACTGCCTATGAATATGCACACCTCAATTTCCTGATTTCTACAAGTACTTCTTAGAAGTAGAGAGGATTTAATTTTTTTCTCTGGGATCAGTGCTCTGAAGAAGGCTGGTAGTTATTCAGACACCCGAATGAGCTATCAGTAATTAAATAATGACATTACCTAAGGAAGACCACTTGGATAAGGTAATGTGAAACACCACAGGTATACACTATTTCTTCTACTGATGAGATGCCACCTCCCTCAACAAAGATGTGGATCTTTCCACTCTTCAGGAGTTTTGAATGAAAACCATGCCATCAAACCATGGGAAGGTGCTAAGTGGACGAACAAACGTAGTCAGCCAGAAAACAAAAGATAAGATTTGTACAGTGTTTCTAATGCTTCTGTGGGATGTGAATACATTTATCCTGGTTTTGTCTTACATATCCTGATAAATAAAATTGGATTTGAATATACTATTCTACAGCTGTAAAATTGCCAGTGTTTTTCTCACATGGGTAAGTCCTCATAACAACTGTACCTGATGGGAGATAAATAAAAATGGGCTGTTATTCCACAGACATTATTTAAGAGGTTAAATCAAGCAAAAAGTCTTTGCTTTGCTCTCATACAGAACCTAGACAAAAACAAGTTTTTAGAGTTTCTCCGGGATTGCTCATAAATATAGCTATTAGGAGAAAAATACTTTCTATTGCAATCCATGCTGCTTCTCAGCCAGGCCCAGTGAAGAACAGATACTCTAAATTTCGGTTCCATCTTCTGCCATATGTCAGCATGGCCCAAGCATGTACCTTCAAATGGATGCAGATTTCATTTACAACGTGTTCACAACTGAGTTCAGATTGAAACAGATTTTATGGTGCTGATATAAATACATGAGACTAAAGCCAGGCTCAATACACCTTTGTTTGATATGTTCTCTCAGACGGGATTTCTTAGGCATGATTGTTGAGGCTGGGAATGGTACTGCTGGCATTTTTTTGTCTTTCAGCTGTTATAGCTGATGCAACCTTTGCCCATTTCTGTTCTTTCCTTTCACCTTGTGTTCCTGAAGGCTTATGTGTGTGACCCTGCAATCAGAAGAAAAATTATGACTAAATGATACTAAAGAGAAAATATTAATGAAGGTATATCATTATATATTCTTTTCATAAAGAAAACTGCCAAAATAATGTGGGCTGTGTTCATCTCTCTTCACTGTTTTCTCTATATATCTTTTTTTATTATTATTATTTTACCGGTTAAATATCATCCAATTTTTAACACATATATTATACATACATTTCTACATAGTCTTTCAAAATGAGATAAAGAGATATATTCTATTCTGACCTAGTTTTGGTGATTTGGTTTTATTTATATTTGCGTTTTCCTCCTCATTCCCACTTGACTACACTGACTTTCCATTAACTTTCCATTCTTAGTGAAAGTGCTGATGAGTACATGAGTAAAATTGAGCTACAGGTTCAGTGAGGTGGAAAGCTGAATTAGATCTTCAGTAACACCCTCAAACATGCACATGTGTATCCAGTGAGACACATTTACTTTGGCTGTGGGCACAAAACAGGCAAAGCCATAGAGAACTGTAATTCCTTTTTTTTCTTTTTTAAGCAAAGAAAAAATTCAGTCTTTTTCTAGTTTGTGTTTATCTGCTCTGTCCTCCTGAGAATTCACTTCAGTGAAAAAAGGCTTTGTTTGCTTTCATATTGTGTGTATAAATATCATTGTATAATTATGTTTCAAGGACTTGTAAGTGACACTTGAGACAGGGTAAATACTGTAGGCAGATGAGCTGGTTAATATCTGTCAAATATTGCAACTAGGTCTAGATATTCCTTTAGTTTTCAAGGTATTATTTTCTGTATTGCACTTCAAAAATATGTTTTAAGTATAAAAATATATGCTTTCCAAAGCAAAGGTATTTTAAAAACCATGATTTTTATGTGCTTTCCAGTATTTCTGGCATGCACTATAACATTTTTATCTTTCTTACCAGCCATATTCAGAGACTTTATTTTAATAAAATCTTTCATGGTTTAGTTTTAGAGTCACAAGAATACACTGCAATTTTAATATCTACAGACATAAATAAAACCCACAGCACAAGGCATAACAATGTCTCACATTTGGTGGAATTTGGTAAATACGAGGGAATTCTGGTATGAAATAGCCATTCCATGTGAATCCACATTGAGACATACAACAGAATACTATTCAGACACTGCAAGTCATTTCAAATCAGCTTAGACCTCTCTCAAAACCCTTAAAATAGTAATGAAATTGAACGTGCATGCAAGGCACTGTGCTTTGCCCTACGGCAACTGTAGTCGCAGGTCTGCTTTTTGCCATTTGTTCCTCATTTAACCAGAATAACACATCACTGGTGAACATATATGTGAACATACTGGTAAAAAAAAAAAACCCAACCTGAAAGAAGTATCTGCTTTAGTTGTCCCAACACCGCAGGTTCATCAGCCTCATCTCATTGCAAGAGTTTTTTGTCTGAAGTTCAGATCAGGATCAGGATTTGAAGTTGAACTCTAAATACGGTTATATTCATTTTAGTGAGATGAGACTGAAAAGATTAATTGAAGGCAGCAGTTTTGGAAAAGTAATTATTCATTGTATCCAGTGCTTCGGATTTTAATTTCTTTCCTCCTTTAAGTAAAACTTTGTAGCCCAAACAACATATTGAACTGGTTCCAAAGTCAAAGCAACCTGTATAAATCTAGAGTCATATCAGTTGCTTCAGTAAAATTGCCCCAGATTTTCACCTGTGTTGGTGAGAACAGGGGCTGTCCAATTAAGCTTAAGCCAATTAATAAAAACAATTTTGCTTCTATTTTCTACTGATTGAGTGGTTAGCATGTTTTCATTGTGTTGATATCGCCTAGTTTCACTTTGCAATTCATATCGACTCAGAGTAGAAATGGTTAAATATGAAGAAGCCAGGTTATTACGCATTTCAATTCCAGAGTCAAATATAAAAATTTCTATTATAGGGACAATTAATTATATCTCAAAATGGCAAATGTGCATCCTTGTCAGGTAGAGTGTACTCTGATGGCCTTTCCTCAAACACTGAATGTGGAGATTTGATCTCTTCTAATGGTGCTGAGAAAAGGGTAATTACGCTATGGTCAAAGCTAATTTGCTTTCTGCCAGATGAACTGTTGTATTTTATTGTACGCTGACATTTTAAAGTAATTACGGCACTGTTGACCTTAGACAATTCCAGTTGTATCGCTGTCTACAGCTGCAGCGTTCTACCTTTGGCTGGCAGACAGCGGCTGTAACGAGGTAATGACACGGACAAAGAGCACCATATGGGGCTCCTTTGAGATACACAAAGCCCAGTGAAAGGAAACAAGAAAATTTTAACATCATCATTTCAGTCACCCATTTCTACAGCCATAAAAGATCCCATCCCCCCGTACACAAAATGCCCTGAACATTTTACTTGGTCATATACTGTATATCTGTGTGTTTTCCTTCTGTAAATGGCAGTGTGCATTAAGAAGAAAGAGGTCAGGTAGAACTGAATGTGACGGACTGGTCTTTCTCTGACATGAGTTCAAAGGCTAAAGACTATTGATTGAGATAAAAGCCTAGGTTCTTATCTAATGTTAAAGACACTCCTTGTTGTCTGAAAGCTGTGCACATAATTAGGCTGAAAGAAAAGCACTTCATCCAGAAAATCACTATAAACTGAGCTTCATTAAACGTAGATATTAGTTAATTTAAAGAAAGACATTATTTTTCATTGATACGTTTTAATGGTTGTCTCTTCTAAGCTAAGAAATATAATCATGTGCAGAGAACTTCCTGGCTAATGTATTCCTGCTAGGACAGAAAAACAGATTGCTATCACTCACAGAGAGTAATGCTTTATTCTCTCAGAGAAAAAAAATGTAGGCTCTTGAAGACAAAAATTTATTGTTTCAAAGAGCTGGTGGAAAACTGAACTTAACTGTTGCATTAAACATTTTTCTACTGTTTTGTGGCATGGGCAATAGGAATGTTCACTGGTTCAAAGCAGGCAACAGGATTTAACCTGTGTCATGCTCTACAACTTACATGATAAATGTAAAGAGATAGTGGAAACGATTCCATGATTGTAAATCAGTTAATCTCCATTGGAGTTGGTTTTCCACAACGAGGTCTTGCTAGAAACAGTAAGAAAAAGGAAATTGCAGTTGGCATGTGTCAGAAAAATTACATCTGAAGAAACAGGTTAGTCCCAGCATTCAGTGTTGCTCTTGGCTCTCAACTGATAATATCATTTCTTAGAAATCTAGTTTTCAATTTTGCACAGCTCATCCAGTTGTGGCTGAATATTACATGGCGAAATAACCTGTGCATCCTAAAAGCCTGTGTTTTGAGAATATATCTCTTTATGAGGGGTTCTGGAACGGGAATGGTGCTTTAAAAGTTAAACTATGATTGAATATAGAATTCTATAACTGACTACTTGCTGAAGTTAGACTTCTGGCCCAGAATTTACATCCAAGATGCATATGTTTCTAATAATTGTCCAGCCCTATGTTTCTGTTCTGGACTCTGGTTATATTTTGGGGGGTGGAGGGGAAATACTCTGAAAGCAATTTTCTTGTTTTGTTTTTCCTCTTTTAATACTTCTGTTATTCCATACAAAAACATGCCGTGGTGGTGAGTGAAACAAGGGCCATCACTCTGTTCAGGAAGGACCTGTGTTGTCAACCACCCAGAAAAACATCCCTGTGCCTGAAAGGCAGAGTGGCAAAAAGCACAAGCCATGCCGGCTGCTTTATGGCCATACTTTCTGTAGTGGTCCTTTGCAAGAGGGCATAAAGAGAAGCCAAAAAGGAAAAGATTATAAACAACTTCGAATTAAAAAAAAAAAGTCTATCTGTAGCATTGTAGCATAATAATTTAGAGTTGTAAGAGTGCGATAGAGAAGTGCAATATATTTTAATAGAAGACAAACCCATGCCCTTAAAACCCTGCAAAGGTGACACAAAGGAGAAATAAATTGTATTCCAGATGTTCGTATTCACACTGCTAGTCTGAAAGTAGAGATTCAAAGATGTGTGATGGCACAGATGATCTTTTTCTTCACAGAAAATGCAGAACAAAAGCAAAGCATATGACAGGTCTCACTAAATCCGGTCCTACAATAAAGTTATTAGTCTCTGGTATCTACTCATAAAGAGCAGTGACAAAAAAATGGCAAAAGAGCAATTTAAGATGTATAAACATGTAGATATTTCTCCAAGGAATAAGGCTATATGGCATCAAGGAAAATGCATTGTCTATATACTGTTTTCAAATTTGGTTGTAATTTGTCCTGTGGCTGTGTTCCAAAGCAGATGGAATTTGAGGCTAAAACATCTCTGTTATAATCTGAGGTTAGATGCTGCGGCTATTTTTTTTATCACAACATGCATGCTTACTCTACATCCTATACATCTTGTATTTGCTCTGTATGCTGCAACAGCTAAAGCTCAAAATAGGACTCGGCTTCATGTATAGGCAGCAGCTTGAGCCAGAATGGGTTTATCTTCCTAGCCAAGCTAAGCTTGTCTCAGCTGGAAATTGCACTTTACATGTTGGATAGTTCACAGGTAAAGAATCACAAATTGCACCCTATTATTCTTGTTTTATGCAGATTCCAAATTGGACATGCATGGATTGCTATTCATGCAGTTTCAGTGGAAAATGACTTGGAATGGGGAAAGAGTAATTTGTGATCTTTTAAAGTAGAAATGGGAATACATTTTTCTGAATTATTAGCACAGTTTTTATTTGTAAGTTGAAACTGTTGGTGATGCCACCTGCATTCCTTGGTGAAGGTCATGATGCAGGACAAGATCCACTATTGATCTTTGTGGAGCTTGTATTTTCACCCTTCAAATTGGCTTCCATTGAATGTGACTTCTTAAGAAAGCTAACAAAGGGAAAGAGAGTTACATTTCCTGATGGAATAATAGATTAGGAAATAAGCAACCTATGACAGGAGAGAGAAAATTTAACAGAAAGGAATTTCGAGAATGAAGACAAATAACTTTGAAAACAAGATCTTGAAATGGAAAATTGACAACTGGTATCGAAGATGAGAAAAGGGGAATTTTGAGAAATTCATGAGCCAGGGGCATTGTAGGTGAAGTACTCTTTTTAAACAATTGAGAAGATAGGGTGGTAAAAAAAAGAAAAAGATCTGAGAAGAAAAAGAAGAAAACTAGTAGAATGGAGATTTCAGGCTACATAAATCCAGACAGTTTCTGCAATATTTTGTGTCATACTGCTTCATCAAGGATTTAGTATTTGGATATATTCTTTGTCTTTGCAATATTTATAATTAGTCTTCCTCTTTGCATATGAAGATACTGGAAGCAGTTCACAAGAATTTTTTAAACTTTTTTGAAAATTTCCAGAAGTTATTTTCTTTTAGAAGAGAATGGGTCTCTTAACTCTGTTTGAAATTAACTGGCTTCCAATGCAAAACTGTTTAGTGCTATAAAAGATAGTAACTTTAATCAAGTATGTAGATTCATTAAGGGCTATACTAGATCTGTGTCAAATATGTGACCCTCCAGTCTGTGTGCAGTTAGCTGTGGCAGTACTATCTTCTCATTACTATCTTGAATTTATTGCCCATGAAATAGTCTGTTGTCTGCTTTTCTATCAAAACAAATATAAAGACATATCTGGCACATAAAAATAGAACTCAGAAAACTGACATTGGGACTTTTTGAGATACAATGAAGCAAAAATATATTGTCTGAAAAACAACATTTTCTTCTGATTTAAACATTCATTTCCAATACCAAGAGTTTATTCCTAATTTTTTTTTATTTAACTTTAAATTTTAAAATTTTCTGTGGAAAGTAAAATGGTTTCTTAGCATTCCCTCAAAAGTAATGAAATTCACAATGTGGCAGCAAAAACAATTTCAAATGTTTTTTAAAAGGGATACATTAATATTTTTTCCTAAGTTACAGGTTATCATAGGCTATTTGATTACAAAGCAGACATGCCCACACTATCTGCTTTGAATATAACCGTGATACTTCCAAGAAGTTAAAATTTCTTTTAACATGGAACTTGAAAAAGAGGTAGTGGCACTTTCATTGGCGAAGAGTATAGATGTATGTATTTCAAAGTAAATGTGTTCACTTCACTTATAATTCCTATATCAGTTTGTTGTGGTTTGTTGGTTTTGTTGGTTTTTATTATGTTGTTATTTATTTCAAGAGGCTAGTAGTAGTATTTTTTCCACACAGAGCTCTAAAAGGCTAAATTTGCCTTCTAGAACTTCGGTGTACATAAACAAACCTTTAATCTCTGTTCTGGATTTAGGAAAAAGCAATAAAATTATTCTTTTAAGGCTTGACTTTGGCAGTTGATTATTCATTTACTGAAGACATACTGAGCTTTTTCTCTCTTTAGGACAAGTCCCAACTTGTTTCTTCTAAGTCACTAATGAAAGAGTCTTTCAGCAGGTCTGTGTCAGTCCTTTGTCACAAAATGTCCATGTTCAGAGTGTCTATTGTGTACCTACCTCACCTTCCAAGAATACCACAGGTTTTGGGGAAATGTTACTCCTTTCATAGTCCTTTAGGCAAACCTTTGTTTCTTGGAAGCCATCATGCCTCTATTGCTCTCTGTAGCAACCACAAATTCGGAGGTGGAAAATTATTCCTATTTCAGTGCTGAAGTTTAAACATTTTTTGTTTAAATGCATGATTTCAATAGTAATGGAAAAGCCCAGCGCTATGAATAACTGCCAATTTATAATGTTATAAAATGGTCTACTTTGTAGGCTTCACTGTGTCCTAATCTGGACATTCTGCAGTGCTTCTGTTGTGCCCTAGCTCTCCTTTTGTTTCTATACTATTCATTTTAATTGGCCTAATTAAAGAATTGTTGTCTTCATATAATTCTAAATAGAACAGCTTGAGCTGCGAAGTTCAGATTATATCAGAATTTAGAAGTTTCATAGTTGATGTGAACTTTCTGTGACATTTAACGCCATTTAACATAAGTTGTTCTATTTATTTTAGCAAAAGTTTATTACTCATGTCATCAAAGCAGAGCGCAAGATCACCTCAGAGTTACTTGTAACTCAGTTAATATCAGTTCAGGAGCTCAAGGGCATAGGTCTTCAGATGTTAGGGCAGCTGAAATATATGCATTTTTAACTAATGGTTATTCTCTCATTGAGTTAAATATGGTTCCGTTTCAATGAGCTAGAATAAAACTTTCTTTGGGGCTATGGCCAGGAAAGTTTGCTACGGTCTGTTCTTTAGGGACTCTACTGCAGGGTACTGAACTCATTGATCATGAATATAGGACATTAAAGGAACAGTGCTTTTAAAAGGTGTTCTCTGGAGGTGTGTTAATCTCTGGCTAAAGCGGTCATGCACAGTTTCTGGATGAGATCATTCACAGCATGGTGCTTCCTTCCCAGGTCCATACATAAGAACAAACTGATGACAATGCATCCATAATACTTTTCTATACATCCTTTAAATGTTTGACATAGGCAAAAATTAAGAATCTTGTATATATTTAGTTGACAGTGTACTAGTGGAATTTTATGTTCTAAAGATTTAAACTCACATTTCCAGACTATCTGTAGAGGAGATAGTAATATTATCACCTGGTAATTCATTTTTTTATCTCTGACAGGGTACAGTTATTCTTCAGAGTAAAGAAACTAACACCTTTACAGAGGGTGTCATGCCTGCCGAGAGAAATGGTGGTTTATTTTTTGTTGGAAAGGTGTAAGAGAGAGGTCAGTAAAAGAGGAGGACAGGACTTCTGACAAATGACAAGTGTTAAAGTTTTGCAGAGAGATGGAAAAAAGTGAAAAAGCATTACCTGTGTAGAACAGCAATTCTGGTTGGCTCCTTAAAAGGAAAAATAAAATGGGTCAAACTTAAAACAGTGTATATTTGAGGTGTTCTGTATTTTTCTTCTTAATTTTTATATCTTTTGCCTTCTCTTATTCTTTTATAGTACTTGAAATATTTTGGAAGACACCTTTAAAGAGGTGGTTCTGTAAACTTTCTCACCCTTCATTGTGTTGTAAGTGAGTACAGCTGTGTGTAATTCCCTAAACTTCAGGATGAAAACTGATTCCACTTATTTTAATTTTGCTTCCCATTAACTTCAGGTGGAAGGCAGGAATTCTAAGCTGAAAACAGCGTGCATCTCAAAGGGGCGCAGAAGTCTGTTTTTGCAGATTATGGCTGGTTTAAGAAACCTCTGAACTGTCACGTACCATCTGAATTAATGAGGCCATACAGGTCTAAGGTCTCTAAAAAGGCCCATCTAGATTAGAATTGATTAATCCTGTGGTGGGCTGCAGAGTATTATTAGAGTGACAACAGATGTAGGTTTTGTGTAAGCATAATTTCATAAAGATCATCAGCTGTAGTCTTTAATTAGTGATGATCACCCATAACTTAACTGTAGTGAAAATTTCTCCAAAACCATTAACACACATTTGCTGAGAAGTAACTTTGTGAAGAGAAATTGAAGTCAAAGATATGATTTATAAGTAAGAAAATGCATTCAGAAAAATTCAATGTGGAACACAAATCCCTTAAAATACTTGAATTTGTGACAGAATTCCTATTTCTATATCATGCATGAATTTCCACCTTCCTATTGAAGTAATTACTTTTTCATTTTTATGAATAAAATTAGCTGTAAAATCAAGCAGTGACTGAAAGATAATGTAACCATCATATAGATATACCTAAAACCAAAACTGCAGTTTTGAACTCCATTTAGCAATGAAGAACTCAAAAATATTCTAATTCAAATTTGACAGCTGTTGTTTCTGTAATCAGTTAATATAAAGCCTGTGATCTGAATACTAATAAGATTTTTTTCTTTTTAACATAAACACTGAATGCTAAGCCCAGTGGAGTGCTGAAGACAATGGAATTTTTAAGATATAATTGTGGAAAAATAAAAAAAAAAACCAGCTTAAGGAATCTTTGCAGTGTGTTAAATATCTCCTGTTCTGTAATTCTACAGAAATAATTCTACAGAAGAAATTAATTGTTTCCTCAAGCACCATCTAAATGATTTGTCAACTGTTTGCATGATGCTATTGGTAGCATTTAAAAATTATTTCCTAGAACAACAAGGGACATTGTTTTGTTAACAGACCTTTTTATTTTTTGCTTTGTGGTTTTGAATCCCAATTATAATCAATTGAATATCACAAAACCCATAATGTATCTAGCCTCTAACTTCCTACCCTTCAATATTAAATGGTCAAAATAAGTGGTTGTTTTAGAGTGATTATGATGACCATAATGAGGCCTGACACTTGTGACACTTCAAACACGCAACCACCAGCAGCTCCATCACAACAAAGGAGCTCGGAGTGCAACACATTGTAGTGGTGGGGAGAGTTGTGAGTTCACGGCTTTGCACAGCAGATGTGGCCGCACATCTCTGCACCCCTAAACACACATGCTCATCCAGTCTGACAGATCAGACAATGGCACAAAAACCCATCGCTGGTGCCTAAACAAAGACCTCATCTCTAAAGAGACAAAGCTGCACGCTGAATGCATTGCCACCAGTAAATTTTCCAAATGGAAAACAATGTATATTTTATTAATGAAAAATAAATTCAAACAGGGATGACAAATGCGTTGGTGCTTTTTAAAAGCATTTTGTGAATGCGTATTCTCTTTATTTCTAATATTTACTTTCATACCATCGTGCAAATGATTTTGTTAAATAGTTGTATATGCTTCACACAACAAATGCAAGGAAGCTAGGGGAAAGGAAGCTGAGGGACTACACTAAGAGAGATAAAAAATTCATCAATCAAGTGAAATACGATTTAGCAGTCTTTTGTGTATAAACCGTATTTTTTCTTTAATATTTATTTAGACAAAAAATATAAATGTATGAATTAGAGACTTTAAAGCCAACTCTACCTGGGTAATTGAAAAATTTATTCTTAAAGGAGGAAATAGAAAGCCCAATTTTCTATTCAACTTAACAACAACAGAGCATTAAAAAGTGAAGCAAGATACGTGCATATTTACCATAAGGGAGGGAACTGGGCATTAATGGGCTCTGGAGGCTTATTTGGAGACAGCTGCACTTATCATGAATCAGGAAAGTGAAATAGCAGCCCTGGTGTGCTGTAGGTCAGTCACAAATGTCGACTTCAGAGAGCTATAAATCTGCAGCATTACTTCAGCTGCCGAATCTCAGAACTCCCTTCTAGCATTTTCCTATAATTTAAAGATTATGTAAGGTGTATAGTGATAGTCTTAGATGAAAATATTAATTTAGAGATAAATCCTCTAAATGCTCTAAAGCAGCCTTCTGCTGAGCAGGATCATCTTCTGGTACACTTCAAATAGGAATTGCTACTAGTTTTGTCAACAGTAGGAGGTCATGGATGACTGCCAAAAAAAATAAGGACTTTTTCAATAAAATGCTTTCAGTTCTAAGTAGTCACAGAATATCTCCCCGTGCCATTTTATTTGTGATATTTATATTTTGATATATTGTTTCATACTAACAATTCCTTGACAGAAATCATAATTGTGAAATGAGCTAGGGTAAAAAGAAATTAATCACAGTTAACTCCTTCTGGCATGTCCAAAAAAGATATTTTGTTGTCACTTCTGAGTGTTTTAAAAGTATTATCCAGGCTCACAGATTTTGTATCCCACTGTGAGGCTGCTGGTCTTCAAAATCTGATATTTACATGTTAAAATCCAAAGCTTTTAGGAAAAGTGGTAACATTTCTTAGCAAATTAATATGTTAATTACTGTGAAATAGAAAAGGAGGTTATATTGTTTTAACTTCATCAGCACGAGCTACAGGAGCAGACCTTTTAGCTCTCGATAATTGAACCTTGTAGTTTGGTATGCAGATTTTTTAGTTTCTGACCTGTTGGTAGAATTTTTGTGAAATATCAGGACAATGAAGAAAGAATAAAGTTGAAATTCCGGGGGGTTTTTTTGGTTGTTTTTTTGTTGGTTTTTTTGTTTGTTTGGTTGGTTGGTTGGTTGGGTTTTTTTGCAAGGTAACGTGAAACCAGTGATAAGTGACATGGTTGCATGTGATAACATGAGCTTGACTTACAAAACTCCAAGTTCGGTATTCTAGTTTAAACACCAGTTTTGCAGCCTACAGATTGTGCAATGCATCTACAGTTCATCAGTGTGCAGTAGACATAAGCTACATAGGCAATATTCATGAGCTGATTTTAGCTGACCAGGTGAGTGTTCAAGTGAATGAATTAGAGTGTCAGACACTGCTGTATGTCATAAGTTCCTGAAGTTGATGATGAAATTTTATTAATTATGAAGATGAAGTGTATTAGGCCTGAAAAGTTGTCTCGTATTACCTGGAAAATGAACATAGCCCTTTACGTGCAAAAGGGTCACTACTCTTCCATCTGAAGTGTTCAGCTAATACAGTCTACTTTTAATTGCATATCACAGTGGACTTTGAGACATATGTGTTAACAAATGTTACGTATGTTCATGTGTAAACTGTTCAGGATCTCTTTTATCATTCTGGTTGAGTAGCATTCAATCTCTGTCAAGTTCAAAAAGTGATCCTCTCACCTTTGTGAAAATTGGACAAGTGCTTAAATGTGTTCCTTTTATATATATATTTAAATTTTTTTTTTAGTTTTAGGGATGTATGAAGAATTCTTTCTAAACAGCTGTCTAGTTATGATATAACTTCATTTTCCATGGCAGTATGGCATTTCAGTATATGAAAGCTTGATTTACAGTTTCAGTTTTCTGAAGTTATTTTAATTGTTTTCTAAGGGACTGATCTAAGAATGTGCAAATATATTGCACGGGATTGAAGATAATTTTTTCCATTCTTAGTCCACTGTAAAGGTTTAACTGCCAAAAAAAAAAACTTCTCATGTTTTATTTTATTCAGCAAAGTGTACAGTGACATTGAGTGGACCCCCATCTAGTTTTCTGGAGACACCAAGCTGTGTGTTGCAGCTGACACGCCAGAGGGAAGTGATGCCATCCAGAGGGGCCTTGACACGCTTGAGACGCGGCTGCATACAAACCTCATGGAGTTCAAAAAGCAGAATGCAAGGTCCTGCACTTGGGTCGTGGCAATCCCCAACGCAGCTACAGGCTGGGCAGAGAGGTGACTGAGAGCAGCGCTGAGGGGAAGGACTTGGTGGTGATGGCTGATGAAAAACCCAATGTGAGCCGGCAGCGCGTGCGCAGCCCAGCGAGCCAAACGTGTTCTGGGCTGCATCCAAAGGAGCATGGCCAGCAGGGCAAGGAGCTGATTCTGCCCCTCTGCTCTGCTCCTGTGGGACCCCACCTGGAGTGCTGTGGACAGTTCTGGTGTCGAAACAGGAGGACATGGAACTGTTGGAGAGAGTCCAGAGGGGGGCCCAGAAGTTGATAAGAGGAACACCTCCCCTGAGAACACAGGTTAAGAAAGTTGAGTCTATTCAGACTGGAGAAGAGAAGGTTGAGTGGAAAACTCATAGTGACTTTCCAGTAACTGAAGGGGGCCTACTGGAAAGCTGGAAAGAGATGCTTTATCAGGCACTGTAGTAACAGGACGAGTAATAAATGGTACAAACTGAAAGAAATTTAGGCTGGATGTTAGGAAAAAATTCTTCACTATGAGGATGGTAAGGTGCTGGAACAGGTTTCCAAAGGAGGTTGTGTATGCCCCAAGCCTGAAAATTTTCAAGGCCAGGTTGAGCAAACAAGTCTAGTGGGAGATGTCCCTGCCAATGCTGCGGGGGGTTGGGATTAGATGCTGTTTAAGGATCCTTTCCAACCCTTAACATTCTATGATTCTATGGTTTTTCTTTTCTGTTCATTTAATTCAACCACTTAGAGACACAGAAGGTCTATTGTTTTGTTACTTCCCTGTATCAGTTACCAATAACATCTCAATATTTTGCATCCTACCTTTGTATCTGAAACACAAAGGTATAGTACTCAGCTAATTTCTCTCCTCCATGTGCTGAAAAAATAAAGGGATCTAAATTTAACACAGACATGATCTCAGAAATCTTTTATAACCTTAGTTCACCCGGATTCCATGAAAAAAAAACCTGCATTCTCCTCAGATCAAGCCAGTGTAAAACACATATTATAGTATTAAATACAGACCTATATCACAGAGGGCAGATCATACTCCTGTGTTGGGATCTAGATATTTTGCCTTCCAAGGGAGTTGGAAGGCTGTGGCACACTGAGGTAAGGTATTTTTTGTTGGTGACCATCAGCTCTCCATGCAGTATGAAGATACCTGTGAACACCTCTGGTGTTCAACACTTCTCCCTTCATCTCCGTTGCACCAGTGTCTCTCCTTTAGACCACAGCTTTTCTCAGTAGGAATTAAAACTAACATAAGCTGTTTTTCAGACCTAAACTCTCTGCAAAGTCCTCCAGAATACTGTTTCCCTATCCAAACCGGTCTCGGCCAGGTAACTACTACCTGGAATTGCTCCCCAAAAGAATCTGAATTTATATATGCCAGTTTCCTGTGAACAATGCAGGAAAACTTCACAGCCCATATTACATTAAGAACACTCATAAAACACAACCAATTACAGTTCAGCTGGGAAAGTTTTGAAGTCAATGCACCTGACCACATTCCTACAGACCACCTGCTTCAGAGCACGTCATTGTAATAAGAACCAACCAGTTTGCCATTTTAGAGGGAGGTGGAATCACACTACAAAATTACTTTGGGAATTATCCTGTCTTGTCCCCCATGTTCTGAGAGTCCTTTGTCTAGTCTTCAATGGATAAAGATCAGGATTCTGTAAAATGTAATAGTATCTCAGAGATATGTAAAATGGGTAGACAGAACACCACTAGAAGAAATGCTAAAATATAATAGCCTGCATGACGTTAGTCTTAACTGCAAAAGTAAACATTGTTTCTGGGAAAAGTACAGTGAATTTTAATAACTTTAAAAATAAATATAAAAGATTTTTTTAAATTAAATGCATGCAGAAAATTGTTTTGCATATTACTTCAGTAAGAAACTGAAATAACTGGCAAGTTACATCTCATGTAATTTTTCTCTACTATTTTCAGTCATTTTGTGAAATGACTGGTTTTGCAGTCTGACTAGGGCATAAATTTAGATCTCTGTGATACTCAGCTTTTTTCTATGTTCACTGCCTGGTTGGGTTTTTTATTATTATTATTATTATTATTATTTTTGATACAAAAATTACAGGGTATTTGTTCTCTAGATACCAGGGTAGATATGTGATTTTCAAACATATGTTGGCATCAGTTATTCATAGGCAGTGTCTACAGTATTTTCAGTAAATTTACCATCATTGCTGGGAGAGGGTGCAAAAAGTCCTTTTATTTCTTTATGCAGAAATAAAGAGATTAAGGAAAGAGAACCCACAAAGTTCCTTCAGGTTTTTGTCATTAAGCGTGAACAATGCTGTTGTCTCCTGGATAAGCCATAAGTATGGATACTACAAATTTCATTAAGTATATCTTTGTAGTTGTAACGATTGCCAAGTAATATGAGACCATTGGAATAACGTGGTAGCTATTCAGTCTGGTTTTATTTCAGGATTTCTGTGTTACAAATTTTTAAAGTTCTAAATAATGTTGTAGTGATTATTGTGGTGACTTGTTTGGGGTTTTTGTTTGTTTGTTTGTTTGGGCTTTTTTTTTTTTCTGGAAACTGTTTTTCAAAAACAGTTTGTTCCTTTGGGACATGAGCTATTTAACTTCGTTTTCTGAGAGAAACCACGAACTGCACACCATAAGCATTCAGCTTTGTGTCCTTCCTGCTGCTTTCCAGCTAAATCAGTTGTATGGGCAAAACCAGTCATATCATTGATGTTCTGAGGAGAAAATTCCAGCAGAGCTGAACTGTGCATACTGGTTCTGTTTAGATGATATCTATTAAAGTACCTGTCTTGATATTTTCTATTTGGCATAACTTTTTACCAACTTCATAGATAATTTACCAGCTTCACCATAGGAAGGATATAGAAGCATCCTGGGAGCTGTTTCACCGGCTAGCTCACTCCCTGGCCACTATATAAGGGAGGCTTTGTGGGTCTGAATCTCAGGCTGAAGCGTGGTCGACGGCGTGGAAGAAAGAGTGGACTCTGCTTGGGTTTCACCTGGCTTTATTCCTCCTGGTTACCTCCATGTGCAGATGGACAGAGCAGAGAGGGAGAGCCCCAGAGCGAGACCCCGGCAGCCCCTCTGTCCCCACCTTAAGTACTGGGGGCGTACACTGAGCAGGGGAGAACTCGGAACCAATCCCGGGGGTGGGGGGTGACCCAGAATGGGGGAACTTAACACAACAATGAAAGAAGGTGGTACCAGGGTACATTGTCAAATCCTAGGGCTTTTTCCCCAGAATCTTCCAGATCTTACAAGGTGATTGACAAGGTCTATCACAAGGGAAACACCATTGGGTATTTGGCGATGGGGGTGTAGGAACAAACCATTACAAACATATAACAAAATATACAGAATATTAGAAAACCCAAAATGCGTACCGGTACTAATTCTTTTCGCAAAATGTTCTGTAAAAGCAGTGCTTTACCAAGGCACCTCTCTTGGCAGAGGCTTCTGAGACAAACAGGCCATGGCTGGAGCAGCAAAGATTTCATGAGAAGCCCTTAGGATAGATGAGCTCAAATGGGTAATGGGGGAAAACTGTAGCATGCTTTATGGTCTCAGTGCTCTCCTGCAGCAGTATCTCACTCACAAATCTAAAAAATAAGGCTGTTATCTTCCACGTGGGACAAGCCCAAGGCAGTTGTTGCAACATGTCCTGCCTTTGGTTGTATTGAATGTCTTTTGAGGTCAAGGATCATAATGGGTGCAGGAAGGGCTAACCTGCTCATATAAATTTTATTAAAGACCTTCAAACCTATATGGAAGAATTTTTGTTATCTGTTACCTCTACACAGCATGCAAAGTGAGTCTTTATTGCTACTATTCGTAGGTAACACCAGGGTTGCTTTGATGTATTTAGTAGATTACAAAAAAATCATGGTGAGGGAAGGGGCCATGAGAGCTTCATGAGATTTGTTTTGCAAGCATCATTTGTAGTAAAGTGTAGAGTAGTGTTTGCAAAACTGCAATCCAACTTTTGGCCAGGCATCCAAAAAAAATTCTGTGACTTCTGGAGAGGAAACTCTTTAACTTGTTTAAAAAATGTAAACCTGTTAATAAGTTTACTTAAAAATATTAATTTGTTTTGATTAATGGGTTTTGACAGAGAAGAACATATGTAAAAGAATGACCCTTCCTACCAGTAGTTTTCTTTGGTACAGTATTTGTAATGACTTTAGTGTCTTAATGTATTGGTGCAGTTTGAACTGATATACATAACTCATAATTAATTCTGTAATTATAGTTTCTATTTATTGGTTATTGTGTCTATGTGACTATTTCTCACAAAGCTGTTTTATCATTTTTTCCATGAATTGCATAGCTTTAAGTTCATATGTTAAATATTGTTGATATAGATGTCCTTCAAACAGAGACAGAAAAAAAAGAAGAGTATGTCTTCTCTACTTCCAAACACTTCATGACAAAATAATTTAGAACAGCACAGTAAATGTAGATGCATAAAGAAAGCAATTTCTAAACATAATCAATGTCCCATATTTTCCAGTACCTTTAGATTATTCTGATTTAGAGTGGTCAGTGGACGTGCTTTACAAAATGACAAAGTTTTTTGAGGTCTGTTCCACAAAATTTCAAGCCTCTTGGATATGTATTTCAGAGGACATAAAAAGTGAAGATACTAAAATTCATATTTTGGTATCTCTTGAACAATAGAGAAGAGGAACTCCTAGTCTATATGAATAAGCTACTTAGAAGATCAAAGAAGTGTTATGTGCGAATATAGAAATTTTTGGTGTTTGTGTTAAGCTACATATAAAGTGCTCCTGGTGATTCAAAAGCCCAGATGACCCAATAGCACAGACATCGGCTCTAGGGTGGGAGAAGTTCTCTCTATCTATTTCTTATGAACTTGTGCTTGCCCTGTCAAGAATCTGGATATACTCTTTCTAGTGTCACTTCATGGCTTTTCATGCTCAATACCTGAGGTCACATAAGATGTATTTTGACCGCGACAAAGTTGCTGAGGCATTTCATCTGTAAGTGTGCAGTACTGATTTTCTGCCTAAGAATGTGGAAGGCTCTGTAATGAATCTAAGACTTAAATTAAATGAGCTTGAAGTCTCTCCACCCTCGAATTGCTCAAACATGTTAATTTATTTCCTTTCAATAATAAGCTTAGACTGGGATTTTTATGGCTTATGGGTGTAATTTTAAAAAATACAGATCATCAAAAGGAAACCTCTGAGGAATAGTAGGGAGGAGAAAGAAAGAACACAGAAGGTTGAATATGAAAATTTTCTCAGCCTCCAAGAGCATTTTATGATCAAAATCAGGATTATTGACTGGTGGGTGCTGCATTCATTGGACAACATGGAAGACAAGCTTGAGATTCATGCCTTAGTGATTCAAAGTGTGTCTGTGCCTAAGTCTCAGCAGCTGTGGACATTCTATTTTCAGAAATTAATAATTATGGAATTAAGCTTTATCACCATCTCCTTGTGCTTCTGTTGTTTACTTGTTGCACTGTGTGCTTGTTGCTTTGTGTTTGTACTTTTTCAGTCTTCTAACTGCCACAACACAATTGTTTCAGCAAAGGGATAAACCACTAGAAAGTGAAAACTGACAGTGCAAGAGTAAAACCCAATCTTCTATTCCATATGTTCCATGAGCTCAGTGAGCTGTCTGTTATCCTTTTTTTTCAGCCCCTTTTTCTTTTCAATTTCTTCCCATTTTCTTTCTAGGAGAAGGAAACAATCCAACTCTCCCTTTTACGCTGTTGTGAAATGAAAATTTGAAGAAAATCTTATAGACCCGTGTAACACAGGAAAATATTTTACTGTCTCCTCTGTGTTTTCAAAGTCAGATAAAATTCTCTGGAGTTATTTTACCTCTATAGGTAACAATTTACTTGGTGTTAGTTAAGTTGCATGTTCCTGAATTTCCTTCCACGTAAATCAATGTGGCAGAAAATTAGGGTTACTGGACCTTTATGGAGATGAAGATAATATCTGATATTTTTCTAACAGAAATAAATTAAAAGCATAACCAATTTAAAGAAAGCCTTTAATCTGAAAATGCAGAAAGAGTGATTTTCACACTTGCTTAACTCTTGCCTGAATTATTAGTCTGATGTATCCATCATTTTCTTTTGTTTTTTTTTTTTNNTTTTTTTTTTTTGTTTTATATGCAACTCTTCCTTGCATGATCTTTTTATTCCTTTCCTTACCAGCTTAGTAGGCACATCCCAGTTGATTCTCTGGTGGGTGAGTTGAAATAAACTCTCCTTCCTGCCAATAGTTATTTTGGCAGTTTTTGTTCATTTCAGAACAGCACTACTTTATGAAAAAAGTCAATGGCTAGACAGAGTCTAAGGCAAAGTCAATCAGTGCAGCCTGCAAATTGATAGAAACATCACAAGTTGACAAAAACAGCTTTTTGAAGATGCAAGATGAAAGAAACACAGGACACAAAAGCCTGTGGGGATGCAGGTTTAGCAGACTTTATGCAGCAAAATCAGGTGACAAAAATTTTCTGCTCATGAAGCTGGTGGTGTCTGCACTCACTGCTGAAATGCTGAAGTGTTACAGGGATTGGACCCACCACCATGCTGTAGTCATAACATTACCATGTTATATGACTACAGCATGGTGTTTGGTCCAATCACCAAATCATGTAATGCTTATTTTGTTTTCACAGGCCATTATCTAATATAAAGATCGAGGTATACAGTAGGAAAAAAAAAATTAAACCATGTGGCAATGTATGGAGATTTTAGATAGCTAATTGTGGATATCCCAGCCTCACATAACATTTTTTCATGTGGTAATCAGTAACTTACAATAATAATGATTTTGTGACGCTTTTTTTTTCAATGAGCTGACTTAGGCTATTTCAATTGAGATTCCCAAGAGAAAAAATATAAATATTAATTTTATTTTGAAATTTCAACAACTGTTTGTTTTAAACCATCCTTATGTGCTTTTTACTACTTTTGACATTTCAATGCATAATGTTACAAATATAATGTGAGCATATAGGGGTGTTTGTTGGGTTTATGGTATTTATTTTGCATCATTTGCTAGAACTCAAGAAGTTTTGTACTGATTAAATAAAATATTGCAATTTTTCTTTCTCACTTTAATTTGGGCTATATTTCTTTTAAGATCCATAATTAAATTTATATCTATCTATATCTATATCCATATCTATCTATATCTATATCTATATCCATATCCATATCCATATCTATATCTATATCTATCTAAAGATAGATATGAAAGTCAACATTCTGAAACAAGAATTGAGTTTCTGCTGTCTTTAAGCTAAAAACCCAGAAGCAACACAATAGGCTAAGCTGGTGAATGCATCGAACAGAGTTAAAAAGAATGAGCGTATTTTTTTAATTCCTGTAGATATTAGCTAGCCCTAAAGAAACTGTAGAGATCTGTCTAAATCTAACTGACACCAGTGGGTTTTACAGCTAGACTAACTTGTGACTTTGAAAAGTGTTCCTTCACATTGCTTTTATATGACACCAAATATTATGTGTACTGGAAGTGACTGTGAAACATATTTTGTTGGTAAAAAGTATTGCATTAAATGGTTGTCTTCCATAAATTTTTCACACAGGAATCAATCAAACATTGTGTGGTAATGTGCAAATTTTCACTCAATTTGAACTGATTTGGCCCTTCAGAAGGTTAAGGTAGTTTAATGGTTGAAAGCACATTGCTGTGCAGCAAGCTGCAAAAGTCAAAGGGTTAGAGGATTAGGATTTCATTTCCTTTTAGCCATGGCCATGTCTGTTTTCTGTCTAAACTACTTCTTGTTCCCATTTAACCCATGTCTTTAAAGACAAAAGGGGTTAGAACTTGCGGGCCTCAGGCTTCATTTTAACAAGATGTCTCTAGCACTTTGGTGCGTAATTTGTCATAAATGTCATAGGTCAGAGAATGTTAGAAACCTACAGCCAACAGATGGTCATTATGACAGCAGTTAAGTTTCAGAAGCAAAAGATGTTTTGTGATATTTACTCTGCCATCTGAATGTTACACCTCTGAAGAATATTTTCAAGTTCACTCTTAAAATGTACTCATCCTTTTTATCACCCACTTCTTAACTAGAACTCATAGAAGCCCCTGAGCCAGATCTTCTTCCTACTGCTCAGAGAGTTCAGTGGGGTTCCTTCCAGCAGCAAGATATATCTGTAGAACAGTCTATTTTGTACACAAAGACTCAGAATTTTCCAGAATTACTAGATGCAGACAAACTTTGTTGTTCTGATAAAACAGGAAGAATTTCTTTTTCATTCTCATGCTATATTCTGCTCTGTTATTTATTTTCAAATGTACTGGAAATTAAGGCTTCATATAATCACAAAATGGACTTCTCCTGATAAGACAGCGTTTCAGTTGAAATCTGTAATATTTTCATTTACAAGATACCACCAGACCTAAGAAACTTTACCTAAGCAAGGACAGCCAATACAAAATATTTAAGATTTTAAAGAGAAGGAAGAAACTATTAGGAGCAACCTCAGCCACAAAACTCCTGCAGCCCAAAGTCACATTTAAAAAAGAAATCTCTTCGATATGCGTATGTAGATCACTACACTCAGATCTGCATGGTAGTTGTTTTAAAGAAAAAGAGCTGTCTATTCCTTCAAGAGAACTGGCTGACTGGTTGGCTGATCTCTTATAAGCCTTATGACAAATACTAATCTTGAAGAGAGAGCAAGGTGGTCGTTTTTTACAAATCAGCTCTATGAAAGCGTTAAGTGTATAAAGGCTGTAGATTCAGATAAGTGCAGGAATATAGATGTAAACTTGTGTGTGACAAGCTGACAGGCAGGCAAATGGGTTTAATATCGCTCATAAGAGAAGGAAGTGGGTGAGCAAAAGGTAAAAGACAAGCCTGTCTTTCCAAGATAACTGGTTAAGTCAAAAAACCTCTGCTATATTTAGTAGGAAGAAGCTATGTTTTGCAGATATGCTTGAAGCATTCAACAGGTAATCATTCAGAATGAGAGAATTAATTTTCTTGCTAGATATTGAAGAACCTGTTTTACTATGTCTCATCCAAGTCACTTAGTTGAACTTTGTGAAGATCACTAACTGACGTGTTTTATGCATGTGAGGAAATAATTACAGCAACAGTAGGTGGAGTTTGAAGATATAGTCTGCTTTCCAGGAAAATAAGGCTGTATTGTCCATCTGTGTGCCTGGAAGTTTCCCTTTAGTAATTTTTGACCAATTGTCCAGTTTCAGAGAAATGTCAGACAAAAGATTAAAAAATAACTCTGTAAGTTTCCTGAAAATTAGTGATTGGGTACAAAAGGCAGACCCAGCTTATTCCTGTAGTACAAGACTATCAGTAAGCAGTGCTGTCAGACTCTTGGTGCAGGATCAGTGCTTCCATTGCATAAAACCCACCAAGATGTTCTTGCTGCCAAAGGGGTAGGTGGTAGGTGAGACTTAGTTCCTAAAGTCATCATCTCAGTATGGAGATAGGAGGGGTGCACTGGTAATTACTGCTGTAAAAAATACTATCAAACTTCTCAAGAAACCATGATCAATTTGTTTCACAGCTAATGGGACAATATGTCTTCTCTTTGCAAAGTTACAGAATAACTACTTGCAGCAGAAAAGGTTTCTTCCTCCTCCAAGCTCAGGACTGCATGTTCCCAAAAATATGTGCTTTATGTGTGCTTCATGCTTGTTCACAGTGATAAGAATTTTCTCATGGTGATGAGGGTTTTCTCAATGCTTAGAGTGTGAAGGGTAGAATCTGTGGTTCTTGGCACCTTCAATGTTTCCAAATTTTGTATCAAGAGCTGCCAGCTACCAACTTGTGAACCTTGCAGTTAGTTATATTTTCTTGTTTTCTCTTCTAGAATAAGAAGTCAAATATGTAGGATGCTTATACTGCCTGAAGGTCATGAGAGAATTGTGAGGCGATCATTCCTCCAGGGCCACCATAAATGAAATTTACAATTTTTACTTCCCAAAGGCTTCAGATTAGAGAGATGAAAACCTGAAGGATATTACCTTTCACAACCTGAATTCTATTTTATGCTTTTGCAAGGTAGTAGCCTCCAGAGTCCTGGTGACCCCGATAGCAGTCTATGAGTGAGTGGACTACAATTCCTATCAGTCATTACGACAGATTTGATCAGCAACTAACTTTATTTAAACACTTTATAATTAAAGTCTGTCCCGATGATTGATAAGTATCGGATCCAGCTCTCGCTGAAATAGTTTAGCTATTCCTAGTCTCTAGATTTTCCAGGTCCTGATAGTAACAAAAAAGGAACTTAGGCAGCTAAGACAAAGACATCACAGATGGTACAAACCTTCATGTGGAGGATTATAATTTTATTACTGCCTGAGGAAATATAAGCAATACTCAAGAATTCTGAAATTCATAGTAGTAGTAAGGTAGTAAGTGTGCTTGAGACACTATTAAAAAGATACTAGGCCTTTCTAGATTTTAAGTACATGACAAAGCATTATCAATATGTTCTCTTAATTTCAGACATAGAAGGAACTATAACTTTGACATGGCAAATTCTTCTGCCTATAGCTTTACCTAACTTTTAGAAAGACATCCAATTTGGTATAACATGAACATGTTTTTTGAAGCAAATTTTGAAGCAAACCCTTCTTTTGTGTTAGTCTTCCTTTTAGAATTGAATATTGCTTGATATTAATCTTCAAACTAGTAAAATCACATGCGCTTTTACACAAATATGTCATATACCCTTAGTCAGTGTTTAATAACTGACAAGTACGAATGTAGTGTCTTCTTTTGGTTACCATTTATGGGGTGCTATGTCTCCTGCAGTTCCTATTTAGTAATTTGAGGATGAAAAAAAAGAAAAGGTCAACAGAAAGTTAAATTAAGGATTGTCCTGAAAGTTTCCAACATTTATAAGTAGTAAGTGAGAAATATTTAAATACATCACTGTGGAATGTAGATCAAGTGATTTATTTATTTTCCTGACAACTCTCTCAGGTGGAATAAAGACATTACTGGATGCAGATGTAAAATGTCTAGGTAAATGTACAGAAAGTGATCATTAGCACTTTTCTATTAAACTTATGAAAAAAAAGCAATTTCTTTTCTCATGTTAAAAATACCATTTCACACATACCCAGCACTTACCAATTTGTAGGATGCTTCAGAGACTGACCCTTCACACATATAACCATGTGAGTACACTGCATCACAGGGAAGAATGTATTTGACTTAGTACTTTTGCAGCAAATCCACATCTCTGTATGCTCCACACTGAGCAATTTTGCTTACAACTACAGAGCTGTATGCTGATCTTGCAGGGTAGTTATCACGACCTTTCTTGAAGTGTAGATGCTGTATAGAGAGGAGAGAGAGGATTTATAGACATATGGCACTTGGGATATTTCTATCCTTATAAAATGTACAAACGAAAAAGAAATGTCCAAAAGCGATGCCTTCCATAAAGTGAAAACTTCCCCACATCTTTTTAACCTATCTCTTATTTTCTTAAGGTCTGTTTTTGAGTGGTGAGATTTCCTGCAGAGTTATGAGGGTATTATGGTAAAAGAGAACATGTATTAACAAAATTATTGCCATTGTCTTCACCATAGTAGTAAGAAAGTCAGGAAACTATACCTTGGTAAAAGAAAGCATCCTGATATTTTAAAATGTAATCAAGGGTTTCTGAGGGATTTTTTTTAGTGTGTGATTTGCTTTAAATATTACATTGTTTTCATTGGGTTTTTTTGGTTTTTATTGATACACATGCTATAGGTTCAAAGTGTAAAGAAGTATCTTAAGCTTATGCAATCAAATAAAATTAATAGGTGTGTATGCTGCATTGAAATCTCTGTTTAGATCCCATACATATATAGATTAGATTAAAAGTGATGGAATGAAAGCTATCCCTGATATTATTTCCAAGCTTTAACATTTAGTCATGCGGTGTTTAAACAACATGTATATCTTTGCATAAACTGCTTCAAATACTTCCAAGCACATAATTAGCAGTAACAATCTACCCTCTAAAACCTCACTTTCCTTCTCTTTTCCATTTGTATTTTTCCTATTTCTGTTCTATTCATGTCAAGTGGCACCAAACTTATGACAAAAAATAGTTTTGCAGGAAATTTAAATGAAAAACCCACAAAAATATTTCTAATCATCCAGGTAAGGAATCTGAAACCATAGTTCTAAATTACTGCTGTGTTGTAAATACAAAAAAATGACTGTTGTAGTGCTATTTTCCCTCAGTCACTTCTGGGTGGCGGAGTACACACGGAACAGCTTCAGGAGTGGTGCTCTGTAGACTAACGAGCAATTAGTATAACACATGCATTAAAAAAAAAAAAGAATAGTAAAAATAAACCTCCAAAACTCCTAGGTCTTGGAAGTAGAGGTGGCCACTAATAGTTAAAATGGAGTAATAAATAGCTATAAATATTTAAGCTTTATAGTTCGATTTGTTTGTAGAGGTAGCTATTAGCCTGCTTGTGAGATGGTAAATTCCTGCCTAGTACAATGCAGCACAACAGGCAGCTTCAGTGTGCACGCAGACAAAGAGCCCCAGGCAGCCCCACCCTCGCCTATTTTGCTTTACGACAACACCCCTTGTTCACGAAGCCCCTTTCAATTATAGTCTTTGTTAGTAATGTTTACTTTTTTCTTTCAAATCTCTCCTTCCTTCAGTCTCAGTCTTCCAGACAATCAACTCGCTGGAGCCAGCTCAGAGAGGCAGAGAAAGAGAAAATGAAATCCAGCAGATGTCTACCGGGGTAAAATACACTGCCAAATCCAGCCAAAAACCATCCTGGGGGGGGGGGGTGTGGTGTGGAGGCAAAGAAATCAGATTATTAATGTTGCTGTTGTTATTGTAGTAATAGTACTGGTAGCTATTGTATTTATTATTGTTATCATTATTACTGTTGTTATTATTGTTGCTGTTGTGATGATGATGATGATGATGATGATGATGAATATTATTGTTAAATACATTTTATAATCCTTGCGTTATTACCCAAAACTCTCTCCCACCTCTCACTGAGGATGCGGGTTGGTCACGTGGATTCGCACTGACAAGAATGCTGCTTTAATGTGCTCAGTGAATATCTTTCAACTTGTATCCCTGTTTTGGTTTTTTTTTTCCCCAGATGGTAAAAATGTTATTTATTAAGGAATGACACTTTTCCTTCTTAGGCAAAAATGGCACAAATGAGAATCAATTGTGTGATAATGTCCAGAGCTTTTCCTTGATGCTTTCAATTTTTTCCTCTTGTGATTTTTATTTCCTCCCTAGCTTGTGGGGATTTTTGCTTCTGGACATGGGGATTTTTTTGGTTTGGTTTGGTTTTTTGTACAAAAGCAGTTATTTGCTTTCATGCCTGAAGTGCACCACAAAGTGTGTTTTGGAGTACATTAAAAAATGTGGCAATACTGCTTGTACATGACAGATTGTAACAAAAGGAAAAAGCTGTAAAACACTTTCACATAAAGATGTTATAATACCAGCTTGCAACTTTGTAAGGTGGAATACAAAACAAATAAAGAGCAGTAGTTAAAAATGCCTTCTTTCCACACCACAACCTGACCCCCCTCCCCCCCCCAAACATTGTATCAGATTAATTAAGACCAAAAGATGAATACTTTGATCAGGAGGTGGCAGCTGTCACTCCAGCATCTGTAACCTGCATGTCTGGAAGCATGTTCTTCCTGTGCTCTATACTCCACTGATAGAGATATGTCATGATTCATCTCAGCAACATTGGTATTATAGACTGATTTCTACAACATCTCAGGAGTATATATGCATGTGTACATATATGTGCATATATAAACACAAAGGTATGTTTGTCATTAGGGAACATTTCTATGTTGTCCTTCTCAAATTCCAGCAAAAAAGGGTTTGCATATAAATATTAACATTTAATTAAGAAATACTGCTTATTTTCATTCTTGTTTCTGCGCTTAGGAGAGAAAAATAAATGGTAGATTAAAACATCAAAACTATTGTCTCCAGACAAGGGACAAAAGTTGGCATAGGTCTAGAGTTTAGTAAAACCTGAAATTTTAGTAAAGTGCTGAAATCTTGTTGTTTCAAAAAGCTTAGCTCAATGTAAAGTAGCACAAATGTTGAGAATATTCTCTTTTTTCTACTTAAAAGCCAAATTTTTGTTTCCTAATTTATGAGATTAAACAGGTCATTATATATTATTATATATGGGTATACATATATCAGGTTATATATAGATGTATCTTCTATAATTCAACATATATTTACATTTTTAGTGTGTTTTACCATTTCTCATGACTCCAAACAGCTTTTAACTAAGGTATTAATATTTTTCCCAACCCTTTTTTCATCAAAAGTGAAGTACTTGTTTTCTTCTGCTTTGAAATTTTTATCACTTGTTATTAACAAAAATAATCATCTGTGTTGATCATCCAGCCACACAAACCCACATAACCCTCCACGAGGAACACCTGTATTCCAGCTCATCCAGAAGTTAAAACCAGCCATAAATCCAGTTCCCTGTAAATGAAAAGGATTCATGGACAACTTAATTTGCTGCGGGAAGCCAAGTTCCCTGTAGCCTCCCCATTTCTCAGCCCGTGACTTTCAGCGTGTCCACCTGCTGAAAACCATGTTTGATTTCCAGACTGGCAAGCTGCCTCTCAGCAACAAAATGGTGACTTAGGGGGGAGTGGAGGAATTTCTGTTTCTCTGTCATCATTAAGGGGGTTGCCCTATGTCAAGGAGAATGGAAAGTGCGATTTAATGTGGAAAATAAAAAAAAAAAAAACCAAGGAATTCAGAAAAGGCTGAAAGATTTGCCAAACGAGCCATTGCAGTTCTTGTGACAAGTGAGATCTCCCTGAGGAATTCACTACAGGCTGAACTGAAAAGGGGATTAAGTCCGTTTAAAGGAAGGAAATGTAACAAAAGGAGCACTTTTATGATGTAGCAGCATAAAATAAGGGACTGCTTTGTGCAGCTGATTGCCAAAGGTCTCCAAGTGAAGCAGCCAGTGATGCAGGCCCCACTCTCCCTGGAGTGAGCAGCTCCCTCTAAAGCCTGTACCTACACTGGAATAAGAGCACAGCTCTCATTTAGGAATAAATAAGAGATTATTGGTTTGTTTCTAGGTACCCTTTTTTTTTTTTTTTAAAAATTTTCCACACCTACCAAAAAGTGGCCTGTAGGGAGATTATACTCTAGTGAAAGTTGCTGCTAATTAAAACAAGTAATTAGTGTTCCTCCAGGCTTTGCAATTTCACTCACTTTTGCCCGCCAGACAACATTAGTTTAAAAGCAATCCAATTTCTAGCAATAACAGACCATAAAAAAGTCACTGAACAAGTATATAAGTGTAAGGTTACAGTTCAGGCTTTGATTTATCTCTCCTGGGCTATTTAGACAGCCATAGCAAAGTTGGAGGGAAGGGGGATGGGGGAGTTAAACAGTTTTTAATTCAGGTTTAGTTTTGTTGGGATTTCTGAAAAGTCATGTCACTGCATTCATGTGAGCTTCAGGTGACAGCTTTCCAAACCACATTAAAACAGAATTGGATTTAAGGCAGTTTTCTGAGAGAGCCTTCATTTAGCATTTTGGAAACAAATCATTTCATTAGGACCTTTAGTTTTCACTCCTGATTCTGACAAAATGAGAACTTTTTGTTGACTGTGTCTGTCTGGATGAATAGGAGTTTAAAGGTATTGTTGTTTCATGTTAATACAGACAAAAATACTTATATACCTATTTTCTTGCTCTTCGAGAAACTTAAAGAGATTAGTATAAAATTTCAAAGATGGTGATTTATTGATTAACAAAACCATAATTGTAACACTGCTGCAATCTTTGATTAGTTTCCAATGTTCCCATGATCACAAAATACATCTGGATCACCTTATTTGATGTTGACATATGTTGGATTATATTTTCTCTAAGGATATTTCAGCTTGATCTAAACACCTCTGGAGGTTCCATCTTTTTTGCAAGGAAATTTTTTAATGCAGGGATAACACCTAAATGGCAAATCTACAACAGGAGTACACATAGGTGATTTTTTCCTATAAAAACAAATTACAATTTTCTAGTGTTCAACCAATAGACACAGATCTTACTTTTAGTTTGGTTATCTGCTCTTTCTGTGGACAAATGAACCAAAAAAAGGAAAGAATGATTTTTGATAATTTATAAAAATATTTTACACAGAAAACCAGAATAAGCTTGCACAATAATCACACTAAAAGAAATGTAATTCAACACTCAGCTGTCATTTTAAATGAGATTTTTTTCCATTATATAGCAAGAAAAAAGTATGTACAGAAGAACTGATTCTCTTGTAATCTTAATTTTAAATACACAAAACATACTGGTTTTCATCACAAGCAGAAAAGGTGGAAATGTCCACAAGTTTTCCTTTTTCCCTTCTGCAAAAATTTTAATAATTCAGTCTAACAAGATCCATCAGCTTATGTCTTTATACATTTTGATAAAATAGCTTCATCATATTGAATAATAACAGGTTTAAAGAACAGTTCAGTCCTTTCTGAATATCAGGATTTTCTTTTACATTTTAAACTTCTTAGAATTTGGAGGTTTTTTAACTGCTGTTTTCAATTGAGGTCTTCTTCTATAGGAATAGGCAGAAAGAACCATCCAAGTTATTATTTTTTGTTTTGTGGGTATGTTTTGTTTGTTTGTTTTACTCATAAGAATAAGAACAAATCTCCATCCCTGAACAGACTGTGGGGCATCAGTGGGCAGGATCTTCTATGTCTCATGGGCACATAGTAGACTCCTTACAGATTAGCATGAAACCATAAGGGGCAGTATAATAGCTCTAATTTTATGTAGTAAGCCATACTTGCTCAATTCCATTACATTACAAAAGCCAATCTTCAGAAGCAATTTAGCAACAGTAATGGTCTTCAGGTTGAATCCAAGAAACAGAGAAGAAATTTTCTCATGCAATCCAGTTTCAATGTCCAGATGCCCTCTGTAAATTAATTTAATGGTTATTTGATTCTAATTTAAACATGAATTTGCCTTAAGATTCAGCCTTATCTTACATCTGCTTTTCTTGTGCACTGCTGTTTATTTCAAGTCATGTTTTTTCTCATGTTGCCTCTAAACTTATGGGTTTTTCTCCTTATGACACTTTTTAGAGTGATTTTCAGTTTATTAACAGTATTGAAGTGAAGAATCTCAACAGCATAATACTCAAATCACCTAGCGAAATGACCTGGGAACATCAAGGAACATCAAGGCAGTAAATGGTTCACTGAAGTCACATATTATCAATTAATTGAAAATAATAATTTTCCCTCCCAACAAGTTTAGAAGCCAGCAGTGTTCTTCATTTGTTATCTTTTTAATATAATGATAAGTACTGAATAAAATCAATAATTGTTTATAATACTGTTTAGTGAGGGGTTCAAGAAAATGAAATTAATCTGATATAATGTTACCAATGATAATGTGTGTATTTATTTCTTACCTCATAAACTTTCTGCTGTTTTAGAATTCTAATCTGCAAGTGAATAAGCATTGCAGGGAGGGTAACTTCTCAGTTGTATTGCAACTGTATCTACAGTATCTTATCGGTCTTTCCACAAAACTCTTAGAAAGAAAATGCAGTAATATGCTTACTGCAAAGAATTGTCAAGCTAACTTTGCTTCGAAAATGTTGACATTGATATGCTATCTTGCTTCTTACTCTTATTTTTAATTCAACCTATCAAACTATATTCTTGCCATTCTTTTCAGAGTTCCTAATCTCAAGATGACATAGCATTGAGGTTCAAGATCTCAACCTTTTACTCTTCATGGAAGAAAGACGAGGCACACATGCTAAGTGCTGTGTATGACTGGGGCTGAGTAACACGGATAAATGAGGGATAATAGATGCCTTCCATGTTAAACTGTAGCATAAGTTTTAAGGTTTGGTTTTTTTTTTTTTTAAGTTATACTAGACAAAACAATTACAAATTGATGGAAGAATTTGGTAGATTATTTTTGTGTCTTAGAAAATATCATTTCATAATCTTTGCCATGATTTCTGGTGTGTTTTATAAGTCAGGCTGTCAATCTTCAGACACTTTTTCTAAGCAGATTGGTTAAAAAAGGAGGGAGTGTTAATACTGGTGGTATTCGTTGTTCTGAAATTCGATGGAAACAGGAGCTGAGTCTTGACAATTATTCTTTTTCTTTCACAAGACAGATTTTGAACATCCAATTTGTTTCCTCTCAGTCCTGATAATAAAAGTAATTTGCATTTACAGGTCAATATTTGCAGGTATGATCAACTTGAGAAGCAAAACATTTGAATTACATGACACAAAACCAAGACATCCACTATCAATAGCTCCTTCTGAAAATATGGACAGAAGACACTTTAGAAAATCCTTCAAAGAACAGGAGCTGTAAGGTCTTCCTAGCAATTCATTTATAAAAGCCTTCATGGTTCCCAGCACATGGGGAAAAGGCTACTGTATGAAAAGACGTAGCTACAGGCTGGAGAAAGATATGTGCTTCTGCTGTGCTTCAAAACATATTGTAAAGGATATCCTGCCTCCTGTGTGGTCCAAGTCTTGAGAGGTTAAATCAGAGCAGGGCATCTCTGCTGTTTCATGCCATTTCCTTGTGTTAGTGTGTCTCCTTCCTACAATGCAGTCTACATTAACCAATGTTATGCCCTCAATGTCCAGCCTTATGCTATGTCTGGGGCTGGCTCAAAGCAGAGTCTATTCTGGTTTTACCAAACTGTCTCTGTGCATCAAAATCACACGTAGCTTTGTGTTTCTCGCAGGATGCAGGATGATGGGTAGTTTTATACTCTGAATGGGCCAGACTGCATCTGGTGTAAACCAGCGTGAGTGTAATCAAGTTAAAATTCTGCCTGCAGAACATCATCTCAGTCTTTAGAGCAACCCAACCCAACTCTGTACCTGTTAAAGGTGCTGCTGTTGTAAAAAATTTCCTGGTCAGAAGAATAAAATGTATGGTGTGCAAAATTTTCTCAGGAGGTCACTTTTTTATATGTAGGATTAAGTGTCTAAGTCAGAAAAACCATCTCTGTTTATTTCATTGTTGCATCTAACCCCAAATTTTACAATTATCCACTATGCAAGACTGTGTGATATGTACTACTGTTAGATGGAGTGAAAATGATCAAAAATCTTGAAACATGTATATGACATAGGAAGACAACAGTAAACAGACAGTTTTGCTGTCCTTGTGCTATGTTTTTAACACTAATGGTAGACCCAGTCTGCTCAGTTAGACATTGAGCATTTTGGTGATTTTGAGAGTCTCTACATAACAGCATTGATTTTGAAGCATAGTTAGAATACATTTGTTTTGTCCCACACTGTGAAGGCAAGTCAGTATTTTTGTTTAATGATAATTGAGTGTTCTAACTTTTTTGAGAAAAAAGGTCCCAAAAATTGTGCACAGAATTAGCTAACCGAATTAGTGAACCATCACTGTTGCCTTTTCTACATTGATTATTTAGCTTTCCTGATGGATGACATTTTTATGATTTTTGTTATAAAGATCTCCACATTTTCTGTATTTATCTTTCACTTTGGGCATGGCTTCCTTTATTTCATCCTAAATCTAGCTGCATAAGAAATGTTGAATAATATTGCTTCTTAGGAGAATGAGGGGTCCTGAAAAAGCTCAGGATGTTAAAAGTATAGTGAGGATTGCTTTTGTCTGTAGCTTCATTACCAAGAGTTTCAAAGAATATGGGATACTATGGAAAAGCTTACCAAAAAAACCCCCTGTTTCTGCATTTCTACTCTTTGCACTTAATCGCTTCTTTTCTTTGAAAAATATTCAATATTTCTGGACTTTTTTCTCCTCTCCAATTTTGATAAATACCAGGATATTCAATTTCAGGTAAAAGGCCTTGTACTCACACTATTACTTCTGCAGCCTCCTACGAGTCCTGCACTGGGCATATGTGAATGACTGAGAAAAATTATGGATGTTTCTTTGCATTGTCCAAACCTCAGCTGGCCTCTTCACGGCAAATATAATATGGACAAGTGTTAAGAATTCTGTAGCTTTCTCTAAAGGCAAGCCTGTCCAATATCAGAGAAAATTTCAGATTAACTTAATGATTCCTATCATAAATGTCATAAATGAGTTACACTGTACATTCTTTAGTTGTCTCTGAGAATCAGAAAGATTAGTTCAAAAATTATCCATTTCAATCATGGGAACCATCACTTTAGGATTCATTCAGGATATTAAGTAAAATCACACTCAAACTACATATTAAAGCATAACTACCTTATTTATTTGACTTAAGTCATGATGCTTCATTAATGGCGCTCCATAATCAACAGGAGATATGGTTGTCTGTGCATTTTTCACAGCACTCAGTAAAGTTATTGTCACTTTGAAAAAAAGTTAAAGTACCAAATGGATATAGAGGATACACTTCCATTTTCAGACACTTCAGTTTTCAGACATTGATCATCTTAAGGTTAAAATCCATATAAAAAAAAATATGTAAGAAAATTTTCACTTCTGCTGCCTGTGCTACTTAACAGGTCTCAGTATGGTCAATCTAGTGACCATTACTGATTGACCAGTACCGGTGATCGATCCAGTACTTTTAACAGATGCAAAATATACTTCTTTTAAAATTTAGAAGTACTGTGGAACAAATCTAGAAAGCAATTTCTTCCATATGTGTGGTTGGAAACCACCTGCTCTGAACTGAGCATCTATATTTTTGTTAGTCTTATCTATTAACTCTTTAAAGGGATGGGTAACAGAAAGGTCAAAACAAAGAAAAGACAAAGATCCACGAAACAATTTGTGTCCATCAATGGAATTTTAAAAATAGTTGTCTCTAACTTGCGGTATATTTGAGTTAGGAACATAGGCACTGGTATACATACACTTTGCTCTTTAGCAGATTTGGAGCAATGTTCTTTGCATGTAAGAACTGTTAGAGCTAATTTTGGGGATGCATAGGTTTTCAAATGTTGCACGCTTGTCACTACTTTTGCAAGCAGAAGACTGCACAAGGAGTTATAGAGAAGTTGCCCATCAAATAATTTCATCTGAAAATAATAAGCCTAAACTGCGCATAACCCACTAAAATTAATAATAAATCATTAAATTTTAGAAAACTGAAAAATTTTAATTTTCTTAACGGTCAGAGTAAAGCCCAGAAAAAGTCAGCCACAAGCAGAAGTTATACTCTTTTCATACTATTCCCTTCAATTCACCTAACCCAAAGGCTGAAGAGGGCCAGTAGAGGGTTCATCATCCCAGTTCCTCTCCATCTTCTTCATCGGGGTGGCAGGCACCCTTGTAAAGCTCTTTTTTTCTTTTCAATGTTACAGAAAGAAGAGAAGGCAAGTACTTGAAAACTTTCTTTCTATGCTACCCATCTGAGTTGGTACAGCTTGAATCTGAAAGTAAAGATTGGAGTGTGGAGAATTTTTTCTCTAAGTACCCACAGTGTTATGGAAATGTGTAGAAAATGCAGTATCTCTGTACAGTTTACTTTTTCCAGCCATTGCTATGTATGTCAAGGTAGAGAAGGGCTTTTAAAGACAGGCCAGATATCAGAAATTCCATAATAGTGACACCCATTATAGGAGTTAGTAACATAGATGTCTGTGTATTTGTCCTCTAAAGAATTTTGCAATCTCTTTGTGGTAAACAAAGGAAAAAATATTGTTAAAGGAACATAAATGGATGCTTTGTGACTCTATAGTATGTAACAGGCCTTGTCAGGCATAAGAAACTGATTGATTGATTTCCACTAGGAAAAGGACTTTTGATTGATTCTCTGAAAGAATCATATGGATGAGAGTCACCAGAAGAAGTAAAAAAAAAAAAAAAAAAGAGATTGAAAAGGTGAACTTCCAGAGGAAAAACTGTTAAAATGATAGCACTGTTTGCTGCTAAGAGTATTTAGGTTAAGGAAAATTAGATAGCCTTGGTGCTTGTATGTATTGGTTTGATCTGCATTTACTTCATCAGTAAAGTGGAGAAAGAGGAAGAAAAATATGACACAATATTATTGCTGCTCAATGCATCTAAGAATGAAAAACACCCAGAAAAAGCACCAGCTAGTAACTCAGGCAGGGTGGGAGTTGGTGTATAAGTCCCACAAGAAGGTCTGTCAATCAATTTGCTTAATAGTCAGTTCTACTTCTACTGCTTTTCCTTTCATATTGTGCTGATGGAAGTATCCAGTTCAAGGTCTCTGATCCACTGCCGAAATCCCTCCAAGAGTTTGATCCATGATATCCAGGAGATCAGCTTTCCTGTCCTGACCTTTCATGGCAGCAGTTCAGTGCAGTTGTTGACTAACAGGAGGGATGCCTAGTTACCCACTTCACAGGCTCAGCCTTGACTATGGAATTAACTCTCACAAGAAATACTAAAGAACACAAAACTGACCACGGAGTCAGACTCAGAGATTGTCTCCTAAGAAATAATTCCTTCCCATACATATATAACAAACATGCACATGCATGAGCTGTCTCACCAAATGATACAAACAAACAGAAGACCTATAAGCAAATAAAACTATTTCCCTTGCAATCTTCAAGGAAGGAAATGAAGAAATAAAAGTATTAAGAAATTGTGTTTGCTATGTAGTCTTAAATTTTTTAAAAAGTATTAGAGGGTAGATGAATATATAGTAATGAAGCAATATCATAGGTAGGAAGAGAGTTGAAAGAACATGAGCATTCTGTCCCGCCACTGTCATAAACAAGCCAGAAATACTTTTGATTTAATTGAAGTTACAACAGGATGTTTCATTCCTGATTTTACAACAATATAATGCAGTTATATAAGCTACACTTGAGAAATTAGTGAAGAAAGTATTTTCTGGGTACCAAATGAACCTCTATACAAACTTCAGATACAGCAGGTTTCACATTTTTACAGGCCTATAAAGGTTATAGACAGATATCTGTATCACATAATAATACCAGGTGTTAAAAGAAAAAAAAGGATTTAAGAAAACTGAAGCTTATTTAAACATTTAGCAGGTTTTTCTCATTGAAAGGCAAGAGTGTTGTCCAATCATATATAATTTCTTTGGCTAATGATTTAATGAACTTGAGAAGTTAAAGTATTCTCCATGTAGATCAAAGTCACAGAGGCAGGATAGAAAACAAAGTTCTAATCCATATTCAATGTCTACATTGTTTCAATGATGCTCAAATATCTTCTGCAGGATACCTTGCAAATACAGTAAATTATTAAGTGAAGAATTGTTCTAATCTTGTGTAGGACTTACAACTACAACCTTATTATTATCTGTAGTGTTGGGAGTTTGTTCTGTTTTGTTTTTCTCTTTAATTCAGAAGTATATTAAATTTCCAATTTAAACACATTTAAGGCAGAATATCCTTCAAGACGAGTGTGATTGATTAATAAGACATTATATGCATTTTTATAAAGAATTCCTTATCAGTTCTATTGTTATCTCCTTTTTAAATTTTTTTTTAAATTTTCTTTGACCAGAAAAATGATAGAAATAAATTCTTTTTTTCTTTTTTGTTTTCAACCTTTCTCTTATTCATTTTATCTCTACACTACAAATCAATATCATTTTTTTAAATATCTATTTTGAAGTCCTTGCCATCTTTAATTCTTAGATGTCTGAAACAATATTTATATCTCTTTTTTGTGTCTTTTACTGTTGAAGAAAGCAGATTTCAGGAGCAAATATTCTGATAAAGTGCTGTGTCTCTTTCTCTGTTCCGACTCCTCGGTGAAGGGAATTTTGTATGATGGGTGGAATATCTGTGTCTTTATTTTTTTATCTTCTTGAGTGTCTTCTCTGCACCCTGCTCCTCTTCACACAGCAACTGATTTCTTTTCAGAGAAACAATTTAGAAACTGATTAAGATGCTGAGTTATATTTCAGCCTTATTTACGTACTGCCTTTAGTTGTGTTTCTCATTTGACTTATCTCCTTGGTCTGTGAATCATGCCATCCCTATTGGAACACAGATGATCATTGCACATTTTTGGGAATATCAATATTACACCAGACAGTCTCCTCAGCCTCAATGGCATGTTATTCTCTGGGCTGTTCACTGGAGGACAGCAGGATAGGATGTGTACTGTTATTGTAGCACTGAGGAACTGAAGTGTGTATTATTTTGCATGCAATGTTAATTGCACATAAGGAAGACATCAGACTTTGCTTTATGGATGATTTAATGCCTCATTAGTCAATTCTCATTATATTTTAGCTCTCTGTCCAACAGTGCCCTGTACACAGAATAAATGGTATTAAAAATGATCCTTCATATTTTCATACCAACCCCTTTCTTTCTTCAAAATAATCAATCCATGCCCTACCTTTGTACTTATACAGCTTATTTCCATAGTACTTTAGAAATTGCACTTTTGTAAAGAGATTGCCCTAAGATGAATTTCTATAGTTCTGTCCACTTCAGCGAGAAATTCCTCAGCACAGATATAATCCACACATACTTGCAGCTCACAGATCTAACCAGTCTAAATATATTCTGATTGCAGAGATCTGCTGCACACTAGCAAAATAAATAACTTTAAGAAGCTTGCTAAATTTGCAGTTCTATTTTCTGAAACTTCTTTTTTATTGTAAGTACTCCCAAATTTGCTAACATGTATACTCACAGAAGGATGCAGAGGGCAGAATTATCCATTGCATCAGGTAGTTAAAGTTTTCAATGCAACTTGGAATGAAAAATCCAGATATTGGAAATTGTTCATAAAAGAATATAGTGAGAAAAAAAAATGCTAAATCGATTAAAGAGGCTGATTTTTTTCAGATAAGTTTTACACTTTTACTTCAAATTTTGTATGCTGCAATATTTAATGTTGAGAGGGAAAAGAAGAAAAGCCACACTGAAAAGGCAAAAGTTAAACAGGCCATCTAGAAGTTATCAAACACAGCATGATTTCTATTTTTCTTTTGAAAGAAAATTTTGTCTCGATGAGCATAATTTTCAAAAGCTTTTTTTTTTTTCAAGAGAGCCATTAGAACAATGAAAAATGCTCCAAAAGAATTTTGGTTGGAGATCATTTAATAGATGTTTTCATATCTAAAACAAAACCAGTGGATTTTTAGCTGACATCTGTTTAAGTTTGGGTCTTTTTAATTTCTGTGCAGTTAAACAATGGCTGCTACAAGGGAAGCATTGCATATATCAATCACAGGTAGATACCAGCTGAGAAAAATTATCCAGGCTAATAAAAACCAAAATATTTTCTATTGCAGATTATCATTTACACTTTGAATTTTTAATAATATTTTGTAAAGAGTTTGTTTTGTTTGAGGCATTTTTATGTTCTTGCAAAGAGGGACTTGAAGGCAGGGTCTGATTTTACATTTCTTGCTTTAACTAAAACACCATGCATTTAAAGTTAAATCAGATTTACAGATTATATGTCAACATACTTTGATTTGAAAAGCTGGGGTTTATTTTTTCAGTGTTTCACAGTAAAATAAATTCTGTGCTGTGTCTAGATGTGGGTCCAAGGCTGTGTTTAATAAAGACAGAACTTTTAACCTTTCAGGTTTCCAGATTTCAATTATTATAACTAAATGATGTTCATTTAGATTTTGTTTCGTGAATGTAAATCCAAATCATCAGTATGCGTGTATATATAGAATATATTGACCCTCAAGCAAAAAAGGATGTGTTTTGCAGATCACTGCCAAGACCACGTAAGGGAAGAAATATGTGAGATACCCTTTCCCATATTTCATTAAAAATGAGCTCTTAAATGAAGATTTCTCACACCTGATTTTCAGTTATTAACTCACTCACTTATGAAGAAATAGATGTTTGCCAGGGATAATGATATGCTATTTTTTGACTTCTAAAACCCAACTATTTCAGATATTTTGCATGCCACTAGATTTTTTTTTTTTTTTTTTTCTGAAATATCAGGCATTTTTACACTAATTTCAGACTAGATCTTCATAGGTATTTCTGTTTGTTCTTACAAAATTAGCTGAAAGAAGCCAAGTAAAAGCACATTTAAAGGTTTCTGTTTACCCTTTCCTGCTACTGTCATTAAAGTCTTTATCTAAAAATGAGCAGAAACCATCCCTGTGAGAAGTTATGAAGTGACTGAAGTGACGTGTCTCTCCCCTTCTTAGAGGAATAATGTGATGAGCAGTGAACACTAGAGGGGGAGCTTAACCGTTCAGGAAACTTAAATCTCCAGACCCTCTGGGAGAGGATCAGAGTGATACGATAGCTGCTGACTTAAACAAGCAAAGTTAAAGCATGGACTGCCAGAGTTCAAAAGTCAAGAGGTCAAGAATAGTAGAGAGCCAATTTATTGTCATTTTCCAAAAAGGCAGCAAATCATAAGTGAAACTGAGAAGTTTAGGGCTCTGCTCCTACCACGATGCGGTGTACTTTAAAAAACTCTCTAGAGGCAGTTTAACATGAATAGTAGGATTACAGGGATTTTTTTTTTTTTCCCAGTGACTGTCTGTCATTTAAATGTCTGAGGAATGATGGAATGAATTATCATAAAATTTTGACAAATGTGATGGCTCAACCAAAGGAGGAAAACAGACACTTATTGGGTTCTAATAAGACATGACATTTAAATTGAGTATACATGGCAGTTAGACCTTTGCTTTTTTCTTCTTGTTTTCCTTTTTTTCTTTATTTGACTAAGAAACATTTCTGTTTGGAGAGAAGTGATTTATAACTGATGCTTGTCTAAGAATGGCAGGCATGCTTTTTTAGTCCCTGCTTGCTATGTTTTAATAACTTGGTGCCTGTTTAATGTATTGTGCTTCATATATGCTTAAATTTGGGTCTTGCTGACTTTTTCAGGACATCTGTTCATCATTTATTGCATTGATAACATGTGAATTCACGGTATAATTTCACTGGCTTTGTTATAATAGCATCACAAAAATTGTTTTTCATTTTAAAAATTGCAGGTCTTTATTTATACTTGTTTAAATGAAAGTATCTCAGTAATTCACTTTTTGTTTATATTAGATATCTCTTATGGAAGTATGGACAGATCCAATCTGTTTGCTGCTTATACATCCATACAAGTATTTGGGTAAAGTAACATTTGTGCTGTGTGATTTATTATGTACTTTGATGATATGAAAAAGAGTTTTGGGGATACTAAATTATTGATACATGAATTATTATAGGCAGACATCACTGCAATTGCACTGTGAGTGTCCTCATAAGTTGCTTCATTTGAGAAAGTAAATGATTGGATTGAAAACAGAAGCAGGTCCATGCATTACACAGCACACAGATCCTGCCAGCTTTTAAGGGCACATTTTCTTCAGTTTTGTTACTATATCCTCAATGATTTTCAATAAGCTTCACTGCTGATATTAATAGGGGAATTTGACCCTGTGTCTGCAAGCACGCTAATTTTTCTTTAGACAAGAGTTTTTTATCCTTTATTATTTCCTCCATATATTTATCGCTTCGCTGTGATGCTTGAGGAAAAACCATGGATAGAGTAAATACAATTCAGGAAGTGGAAGAAGACAAATAGAAGGTCAGCAACTATGGAATAAGAGCTCTTTTAAAATCAATATCCATCCATGCCTCACCAGATTTCACCTTTTCTTCTCTCTGATCCTTTATTTTCAGTTTACTAATATATATGACTGAACCAGTTACAGGCTTTTGAAAAATACAGGGCCATTTTGAACTGTCTCCTAACAGACATTTTGCTAATAATGTTTGCAATGGGGCTTTTTTATAGAACATAAGACTAATATTTAAACAAATAATATCTGATTTTGGTAGGTGGAACTGATGTTAGAAAAATTTTATTAAAGACAAAGCACTATATTAGACAAGAAACATTTTATAGAGGCACAAGATGCTGGGATTTACATACTGAGATTTACATTTATGGCAACTCTGAGTGAACTAAGACTATAACTAGAGGACTTTTTGGATGAGGCTAGAGAAGACATAAAACCTGGAAATTCACCAAGAAATCAAACAAGACCTAAGGTAATTTTAAAGAGGAGGAGGTGCAGGAAAATGATTGTTTCCAAAGGAAAAGAAAACATTAAACAGATATCAAAATTTAGCTTTCAAAACAAAAGAAACATCAAAATTTATTTTTTCCTGTTTAGTATAACTCCAAAAAGTGAATCATGATCTGATATTTTCTGAAATGTTTTGGTTTCTTAGGCAAACAGGTAAAAGAATGGTTTTGTGTTGGTGTTGAGTAGAGGTAATTATTCCTTTTTTGCCCCAAATTTCCTCAGTACAAGACTCCCAGGGTGGAGCTGTGTGAAGCAATTCTGATTCTTTACATGAGAAGGCAAATTCAGGAGGAAGTTCAATGCTGTTGATGTTTCTCTAAGCAAATTATAGTAGGCTGATTTCCATGAGGATGTAGATAGTGCAGGAGATCCTCACCTTAAGAATAACCTAATGTAAGTGAGTCAGTTACAGTGTTTATAGAATCATGGACTATCCTGAATTTGAAGGAACACACAAAGATCCCAAAAAAAAAAAAAGTTTTCCTTTATTTCCAGAATCAAAGTAGCACTCCCCTGATCTTAATATTTGCAAACTCCCTGGTTGAAAGAAGGTCTTTCCCAATGATACGGCTGATTTGGATTTCATCCTTCAGCTTGAACTTCTCCTGTCTCTAAGCAAAGTCCTCAGATACATTATTCACTGAAGATTCAGCCACATTGCAGCTGGATAATTGAACTGCTTTATTTTAGGGAATTTTTGCATTGTAGCTGGAGATTGCTACTCAAATTGAGCATCTGCCCTCAAGAAATTCAATGCAGCATCTTGAACACTGCAAAGGACTTAAAAATGGGAATGCCATATCTCTCATAGGTCAGGTTGATGTGGACAATAAATTGTGGTCTAGGCAACAATATTTACCTTCTTCAGTGTTGTGGCCCATGAGATAGCGAAGATTTAAGGATGATGTTTTTCATACTAAGCTATAAACTATGACAGAAAGAAGTGCCAGGTGTTTCTAGGAATGCTGCAATTAGGGGAAGGGTAAGTTGCCTTCAAAAGATAAACACTATAATTGAAATAAGGGATATTATCTAGAGAGAATGAATTAAACCAGTTAGATGTGAAAGAACTCGTTGTCTTCCAATACCCACAGAATGATTCATAATAGATTGCTGCTTTCAGCTCTGAGTAAGTGGTTAGCAGTTAGATCTACTCAGTAAAAGTTTTTTGTAGTTGCATGTGAAAAGTAATGGAAAAAAAGCTTACTGGGAATGAAAACAAGTAGTGATCCTAACAGCCTGACATTTGACATCAAAATCAGGGCTAACAAGTAAACCCTTTGCAAATTCTGGCAGAGAAATTGAAATGTATTATTTTGGAATTGTAAATCTGTCAGTTTGAAGGAATTCACTAGTTTATTTGAGGCTTTTGATTCATTTTAGAGTTAAGTTCATTTCCCATTACAATCCATGATTTCCCATGATTTCTAAATCTACATTTCTGAATTGCCCCACACAGAAATAGTCTCTTCCCAGCTTACATGATATGTCTTTATCAAAAATTGTGTTTTGAAGAGAAATCTGGAGTAAACCAAAGAAGTCATTCTAAATTTATGGAAGATTGAATGCTTTCTTTTCCTTTTCCGTTTTTTTTTCCTTTTTGTTTAGTTACTTGGCTATGTTCTTGTTCTCTTGTTGTTATGAAGAAATACTTTTTGGTATATTTCCACGGGAGGAGAATGTGTTCACAGGGATGACGTGATGCAGCCCTAGACCTCAGTTCAGAGGAGACAGGAATGCAGCTTTGCTGTGAAGGCACGGCTAACACGGTGTAGATAATAGCACATGGATGAGATGTAACTGTTTTTTGCAAAGGTTTTATATTTATTTTTGTTACATTTCTTTAGTGGTCTACTATCCCATGTAAAAAAGTCATCCTTTTCTTTTCCAAAGTCTCTGTTTCTACAGTGAAATATTAGTGATTGTAAACCACATGCATTGACACAGTGTTTCTCTGAGGAAAGACAAATAGTTTTAGTTTAAATTACACTGGATTTTAATTTTGCAGAGTGCAGCTATCTAGCTTAGCTTTAGCTAGGATATCCAGCATTTTTAATGCCATCGTGTCCTCAGCAAATTCAAGCACTGGGTTGGATTCATCTCTCAGCCAAGAGAAGGGAAGTAAACAGGAGCTGCTAATAAAAACATTATGAAATGCAGAACATTTTTTCTCTCTTATCATTTTAGAAATGCTGAAAATATATTGTGAACACTTACTCCCTTACCTTCAAAGTAACTCTGTCAAAACAAATTGATTATACCTTAAATCCAAATTAATGAACCAGCTTTATTACTTCAGGAGAGGGAGGCTAGAAAAGGAAAAAAAAATAAAAAAAAGACCCAAGAGTCATTGATAGAATAGGTGGTTTATAATGTGTTAAATGTGTTTATTTGCACTTTCAAAGTTCAGATTTCCTCATACATTTTCATACTGATAGAGATAAAATGCTAAAGTCTTAAATCCCTCTATGCCATGCTGAGTTGCTAAGGGCTCTTGAGCTTTTTTTATTTCTCCTCTTGAGTTAGCTCTGATTGTTCCTGCTGAGTGAAAAATTTTTATTTGCCGACAGAAATAGGAACTACACCACGTGTGCTTGCACTCAGCAAATACTCCAATACATCACAAAGATTTGCTAAACCCACCTTCCGAGGCCAAACTGAGGATGTTATTTTCTGTCTGGATCTGGTCCTGAAGACTATCAGTCAGGAGTGTTTCTCCATCTCTGATTAAAACAAGGCCTACAAAGCTGCAAGTGTTCATGCACAGTCTCATTAGAGGACTGAATGGAGTGACCCTGGTTTTCTAGCACAAAGCTGTGAGTGAACTTCAAATATAAGAGTGCATCAATCAGATCCAAGCCAGGCTTTTAATGTCATTTTTTCTACTTTGCCTTTAAAGTCGTAAAGGAATGCCCTTTCCACTGTGCAGCCAACCATCATTCAACAGCAGCAAACAAACTAACAAAAAGCGAGAGGCAGAGAGTAGGGTCTCCCCTCACAAAGGGGAAAGCATGATATTTTACTAATAGGTTTTCTAATATAATAGAAAATACACTAGACTCAGTGCAGGTGTTCGCACCCTTCTGATTTTTGCACCTGCTTATTGAGGGAAAGAATAGAAAAAAATGCTTTTGAGAAGTGCAACATTTGATCCAGATATTTGGTTTTCTAGCACAATGTCATATGTAATTATTTTGTGTTTAAACGATAGTGAAATTTTAGTGAATATTCTGAAAGGGAAAATTAAACTAAAAATATATCACACTTCCCCATCTAAAAATCTTTTTCAAAAGCTATGATGATGCAGTGAAGTGGGATCATAAATGAAAGGAAGTTGTTCTTTGAACATAACCAAGGATCCAAAAATAAATACAATCCTGGAATGACTATCCCTGGAAACTAAATTAAAATTAACTAGGGGAGGTTAGAAAACAAAATATTCTAGATAAATGAAGCAAGCATTCAGCTGAGACTATGAGAACTTAGCATTTAGTGTTTGTCCTTATAAAAAAATAGCCTTTTATGTCTGTGTCATATTTTTCCCCTAAACTTCTTCAATTATGAAGCAGTCGTGACCTAAACACCCCTCAACCTTCTATCATCATACTTATATGTATATATCACATATATATTTTTACAGTTTTAATGTGTCGTTGTATTCCACCATTCTATTTAAATGTGGTTTTTTATTCAGGGGCTCAGATGCTCAAACACTTAGGCAAATTTTACAAACGAGTACTAGAGCACTTCTGCCACTTGATGGTGCCCCACCAGTGCTTCTCTTGATGGGGCACTTCTGTATATTGATAATTTTTATGTTGTTTGTTAATTAGCTCACTGTATAAAAGCCATCATGGATTACCTGTTACATTTTTAATATAGTTCATAATACACTTTATTTTTTTTGAGATAATGTTGAGTCCTGAGTTTGTCTTCATTCACAGGATCTGAAACCAGATGTCAAGTTACTTCTCTTTGTATTCCGTGAAAATCCAACAAGCCTGTGTAATTAATTTTAGTTCCTGACTCCTGGATAGCTATATCTCTTTATTTTCTGTGGTATCTCCATTTTAATGTACTATTTGAATTATTTGAATTTTGTACATTTCTGAATTTATAAACTAATAGGTGTGTACTTAGTTCTTAATTTTTTTTCAAAATCTACTAGCCAAATCAGCCAGTTTTACTGCTGATGTTTACTCTGTTGAGTTACCCAATTCATCTTTTCTTATGAGCTTCCAAACGCTTTTTAGGGGGTTGGGGTTTTTTGTTTCCTCTACCACTGGGAAAAAAATCAAACAAGCAAAACCCCAATCTTTTTAATTGTTTTCATTTCCAGTGTATTAAAACCTAGTCTAAAATATTTAGACCTTTTTTGAAGCTGAGAAATAATGTTTACCTCGAAGTTACAGTCTTTAATTTCTATTTACAGAAAAATTTAATTGTCTGATGGGATTGCTTGCAGATTTACCTATTTTCATTATCCTAAGATGCTGTGCCTGAAACTTGATGATTCTGTGCATGGGCCTGTGCCATGGGACAGTTGGGACTTCAGAAGAAGACTAAAAATACAGAAGTCTGAGAAGGTAGATTTAGTTGGAAAGTTGCTGCATGCATTTTCAATACCTTGATATATAATATATGGAGTATATCTCATTAATAAAAAATAATGTTAATCCCAATCTGACCTACATTATTGTTCAAGGTTCAATTTCAGTTTCTGTTTTCCAGTATTGTCTTTTTCTTTTCCAAGAGTTATTGAAGAGGGGATTTTGAGACTTTTTTAGTTTTCCTTTTGCATGCCAGGAAAAGTTGTGGAGAAAATGGATATTCAGTGCTTTTAAACCAATCCAGTGTGAATGGCTGTGGTCTTTGAATTGATTTATCGAAGGTGAAAAGTATGATTAGATGTTTTGCCATCACGGGACAGATTTTTTCTACACAGAAACTTGTTTGACTATCTTACAAGTTTTACAATAATGTTTTTGTAGAGTTCATTGAGTAGTAAATAAGCAAAAATAATTTACAAAAAAATGAGTATTAAACTGCCTCAAGTTCAAAATACAGGACATGTCTGTATAATATAAGCACCGTTGTGTCCCAGCATTATTCTCTAAGCACAACTAAGTATGATCACCACTAATACTCAACATTTCCCATACCTTCTCTCTTGTGAAGTGATCTATGCAAAGCTCAGTACGGTACAAAACCAGCAATGCTAAACTTCACTGAGCAAGTGCCAGCAGTGCCTGTGGCATTCCAGTTAAAACTATGTACTCTAATGCTCTCAGACGTGGGCAGATTTAGATAAAACTATGCTAATGAAGTCAGGGGAAATTTGCCAATGTAGTATGGTATTATTACAATGTGCTGTTGCAACAACTAGACAATCTCAATAGATATATCAGCAATAATCATGGGCACTGTTATCCTGACCTTTCTTTTCCTCAAAAAAATAATAACATAAGTCATTGTCCTACAAGTAATTAACTATATTTTTCCAAGCAAACCTAAATATTATATTTCCATTTATTGATCCGTTTTCTTTGTAAGAGGAAAAAAAAACCCAGTTACACCTGAGGAGATATTTAGATCACTTCCCCATCCCTTTTCTCTTTCCCATCTCATTTCATGCTCCCACTGGATGTGCTACTGCTAGGATAGATACTCGGTTGTCATCTGATATTTGTGATAACAGATGTGTGATATTATCTTTGTTTGTGTTGAGACTTGATTTTGTTTTAGTAAGGAAATAATAGTTTGTTTCTCCTTATCATTGTTTGGTTTTGGAAATGACATTGATTGTGCTCAAATAGACTAAAGTGAGAAGCAGAGTTTCTGAATTTCATTTCAGGATAGTATATTTTATTCTCTGATCTATGAAGTCCATCACCTATTGATCAGGATATCCTCTATTTTAATATTTTTTTCCGATGTTAGTCCTCCCTTTGTTTTAACCCTTTTCTACATTTTTTTTACTTTTTGAACTATATATGCTTGCTTTCATTTAAACCATTTCTCAAATGTGTGTTCAGGACTGGGCATTTCTGGCTAGTCTTTGATGACCTTTTAACAGCTGTATATGATCTTGCACAGATTTTATTCATTTATTGTAATTTGCCTGGATTCACAAGTTTCAAGGTTAACTTTCTAAAATTTCTCTACCAGTCTTTTCCTCAGATATTGTATGACAGTATCTCAATATTATCTTTTTCCTCAGATAATATTGAGAAATCTCAATACATGAGGTACAAACTCCCAAACCACTCCCTTTATCAACACTCCTACTATTCATCCAATTTGTAGTTTGACAGATTTTTTCAAATCTTTCTAGAAACTAGGGCATAATACAGACAAGCATCTGACAAGTGAATGATCAGATCAGAGTCTTCCAGGCATAGACTTGAATATTGTCCATGGCTTCTTCACAGAAAAGATTGATAATAATTAAAAGTTTCCTTGGAAAGTTTATGTTGTTGATGGAATATAAGTCAGTTTTGTTTATTCTTTAAAAAGTCACTACATCTACATTTATATCTGAGCAGAAAATAAAGCACTTCAGAAAAATGTGGCTGTGTTTATGACAATAGTTTTTAAGGGCACTGTTGTAATATAACCACCAGACAATCCTCTCAATTTCCTATACAGTAGGATAAAACCTAGGAAGAAAATTTATGAGAGCAGAATGAACAGTTAATTAAAACACTGTAGGAAAACAGTTTGAGGTAACTGATATTAAAAGAGTTTGCAAACTGTCTGGTAAAATATATGAAAAAGATTTGCAGGCTGTCAGGCCTGCATTGACTGGGTCACTACTTTTACACAAAGAATAAGAGATTTTTACCCTTTATTATATACTAAGCAATTTCCTGTAATTTTTACCTGTTACACATTTGATGCTAGACTGGCATAGTTTATGTGGATTTATCTCACACGGCTTCTCCGTCTACAGGTCTAAACACCTGTGTCCATGTTCCTTTTAGAGCAGTGGAAAAGGATAAAGTGATCAGGCACACTGGGGACATTACCCAATCAACACAGTTTAGATATGTGATTTGAGGTTGTCATTTGAGCCACAGAAATTATTTTTTCTGGTGATTGTGAAGACACAAATGCAAACAGACCTGGTGCAGAAATCAATGCTACCAGGTGAATCCCACCTCTCATGCATGCTCAAAGTAATATGTGGACATAGAAGAGCATTTTCCAAGAGCAATTTTTCTACTATCAGAGAGAAATTTTTGTATTGATTATTCTCTTTTTCAAGAAGGAAGATAACCTGAACTCCACTGCAGAATCCAATATACTTTCTTTGTGCCAGATCAGTTCTTTAGCTCTTCCTTGATATCCCTTTTAGGCACCTCCTACCCACTAGTTCAGGATATCCACTGAATGAACATGAAACCAGATGAACAGGGTGATCTGAGATTATATGGAATTCTGTTTAAATGCTTTCTTTCAATGGATCATGGCACATAACATCTCCATGTTGTGATTAAACCAGGTCATGGTGGGCAGTAGAAAATCATTGCTGGAGCTAGTGAAAAATTTGCTGTTTAGCTGTACTTGAGTTTTGTTGCATTTTATTATTTTATTACTATCCCAGTCTTTGCTACCTCACATAAGAAAATGCTTTGAGTTGTAATATTTAATATAAGAGAATATACCAGTCAAATTCAACGTAGACTGAAGTATTTATTTTTATTCGCATTAAATAAAGAGATTCACAGATTATGATAAATCTTCCATTGCCCTTCAGAGATACACCATCTAATGCTTGAGGCCAAGAAATGAGTACTTTCCATAATTAGTAAGGCAAATTAAATAATTGGGCTGTGGTTTATGAAGGTTCTTTCTCTAAGAAGAGAAATCATCTAAGTCTCAGTCAAGTGGGTTAACATGATTTATTTTTTTTAGCACACAATTATTGCAATTTCATTTTACATAAAATCTACACATAATTTTTTTTCATTTCTTCTTTGAATAGCAACAAAACTTTGGTTTTGCTACTACTTTGTGCTCATATTTTCTGCCTGGAAATGTACTTAATCTTTTGATTAGCATGATTTCTGATTCAGTGTACTCTATGGCATAGTTTTCTGAACGTGGTGGAGAAAAGGGTGTTTGTATTCCAATAAATGGAATAAATTGGTATTTCAATGGAATTTCACAAGGTGACAAGACACTACTTTAATTTGTGTTTTGCCATCATGTAGAAACTTGGCATCTGAAATATTTATGCTCAAAAAATATAAAAAAGCAAAATCAGTTTAAAGTTATCTTCCTTGCTATACACAAAAAATACTCTTGTGTACTGGCGTCTCTTGCATGTATGTGGTGGTTCAAACCCAGCCAGGAACGAAGGCCTGTGCAGCCACTCACCCACTCCCACACCAGAAGGATCAGGGAGAGAGTGGAAAAGGTAGCAGTTAGAAGACTCAGAGGTTGAGATGAAGATGGTTTAATAGGGAAAGCAAAAGCCACAAACACAAACAAAGCAGAGCATGGAATTAATCCAGTGCTTCCAGCAGCAGGCAGGTGTTCAGCCATCTCCAGGAGAGCAAGGCCCCATCAAGTAGAATGAATACTTGGGAAGGCAGATGCCACAACTCCAAATGTTCCCCCATTTCTCTTTCTTCCCCCCACTTTACATTCTGACCATGATGTCATATGGTCTGGAACACTCCTCTGATCAGTTTGTGCCACCCGTCCCCACTGTGTCTCCCTACAACGTTCCCTGCACCCCCAACTTCCTAGCCAGTGTGGCACTATGAACAGCAGAAAAGGCCTTGGCTCAGCATAACCTCTGCTCAGCAATAACAAATATCTCTAAATTATTAATTCTCTGTTCAGGAGAAATCCAAAACACAGCCTAACACTAGCACTATGAAGACAATTAACTCTACCCCTCCAAAACCAGCACACATGGAGATGACTTTGACTTACAGCAAATAAAAAATATTATTACCTTTTGTTGGGTTTGACCAAACATCTACTTAGCCCAGCATTTCTGTTTCTGTCAAAGCAGTTGTAGAAGTTTACAGAAAAATATACAAATATACAGAGACTAGAAAATACATAATTTTCATATAACAGACCTTAACCTGAACTCGAAGCTCTTATTCATGTGAATAAAGTCCCCTTGAAATCAGCGGATTAGCCTCCTGACAGTATTGTTCTGTTCCACTTTTTAACAGAAATAGCATCATGAGCTTACCAAATGGATATTGATCCTCTAAACCCTCTTACGAAAAGCCCCAGTAGAGTTCCCTAGGAGAAGTTAGGATTCACAGAACAGCCAGGGTATAATTTCAACTAAACATAAAATATGCAAGGGCCTGTATAATTTCTTTCATGACTCTGACCCAGGTGCGGTTTTTTGTGGTGAGTTATTTAATATCTCCTTCTGAATACAGTTTTTAGGGGGGGAAATATTATTATATACCATATGTAGAGTTTAAAAAACCAACCAAACAGAAATAACCCAAAACATCCTGTCAGAGAAAAAAGTTAAATTGAAAGCTATATTAGTGTGTCATCTCTTGAATTTTGATGAAATACACTTTCCACCTTTCTGATGGGAAACTTGGAAACCTTAGATGTCATAAAATGATTATGGCATTTAATGGTAAGGGTTCAAAGTACGGTGTTACATATCTTGAAATACGTAACATGGGTTACATAATACATACATAAAGGGTTCAAAATAAGGGTGTTTACAAGTAGCCATGACTCAGGATTTACATGCATTGGACTGCATCAAGTAGTTAGGCTGGTTTTCTACTCGTACCTAAGCTCTAAGTACATGAAAGGCTGCATGTGATTTTGCCGAAACAATCTAGCTTTTAAAAAAATGATTTCTGGTAAATATTCCATGGGAAAAAGAATCATTCCTTCAGTATATCCTTGTTATTACTGAATATTCCTTCAGTAATTGCAACCCCTCAACAGCTTAACTGATACGCTGTTATTAAAAAATGTGCGAGAGGGAGGGAGAGGGAGGAAAGAAAGAAGGGGAAGGGGAAGGGACGGGGTGGAAAGGGGCAGGGTGAGGANGAAGGGAAGGGAAGGGAAGGGAAGGGAAGGGAAGGGAAGGGAAGGGAAGGGAAGGGAAGTAATTATGCCACCTAGCTACAAGCTGCAGACGGAAATTAATATTCAAAAGGTTAAGGTGCCTGTGAAATGTATGTAATGAGTAACACTCATAGTTTGTTACTATAGGTTCATTGCCTCTAACGCTGAGGACGGCACATGGATAATTTACGATTCCCATTGTCCCCTCTGCAGGGATTAATTCTGAATTATTTATGTACCTATATACGCACAGAACTGAAACATTTTAGTTAAAGTCAGCCACTCACTCACAGGCTTGAAATTATGCAGCCCTTGTTGCTAAAAATGATGTTAGCCTCTTGTGATTTAAGTCATAACATTTTATTTTCAGTCCCACTGAGAGAAAAAGCATAGAGAAAGAAAAAAAGATATATTTTTCTGCAGATATCTGTGAATGCATTTTTTAGAGATTTAAATAGATAATGGTAATTTGTTGAATCAAAACTATTGTTATAATATGAATGTAAATAAGTGTTTATTCATGATTAGAGATAATTTTTCTATTGCTCTGTGAGAATATTTTTTATAAGATGGTTATTTTTGAATATAAAATCTTTGCATTTCAATAAAGGGAATCACATCTACTTATTAATTAATCAAAGAATGGAATTTCATTTTGGGAAATTGGTACTTACTGTTAAGAATTCCCACCAAATCATTGCCTTCAGTAGAAATGAAACCTTCACTGCTGTTTCCATTTGAGTTCAAATGATTCCTTGCTCATCTAAATGGTTCTTTCGGATATATTAATTTTTTTAATCATGGAAAAATGCAGATATTAATAATTTCTTAATAAAATATTAGATTAGGGAGTGTCTTGAGATCTACACCAAGGACAGCATTTGATGGAGATCTAACCCAGTCAGCATAAACAGGACACAGGCATTTTATTTCAGCTGAGTATCAAATTAGTATGTTACATCTGTTACTTTAACCAATTTGGCTTCATCTGGAGGAGAAGTATTTTTTTTTAATTCAAACCCCTTTTAATGTGGCACAGATTGCAACAGAAAATTTCAAGTTTGTCGTTATACAGATGTCACTATTCTAAGGGCAATTAATGAAAAGGGTAAGAGAGAAAGAAACCATTGCTTGAGCAGCCCCAGACCTTTGGGGTTTCATATGAACTGGCCAACTCTGCCTTCAGGAATTGTACCTGTAATGATAACTGTTCAAGCAGACAGCACAGCCTGTAACCAGAGTATTTAATACTGAGTGGATAAAGATGTAAAAGTATTTGACACAGAAAAGAGATTAAAAAAAAGGTATAAAAGATCAATCCTTCTTTTTCCCCCTCCTGTACAATTCAACAATTGTTAATGAATTAGGAGGAGGGGCATATTGATGTACTGCTTGACTGTAACACAAAGAAGTGTAGTTAGCAAAAAGCTGCAGTGGGTAATGAACAGTATTTTAACTCGGCAGTTTAACCTCCGTGTCTGTCAGCAATGACCTTTTACCAACCCCAATGAGAGCCTGATTTCTCACTTTTGCTACTCACTGCTGGATGAGTGAATGTAGAATTTGACAGCTAGAGGTTTTACATGAAAAGGGAAGGTACTTAAAAAGCATGTTTTGTGATGATAGGCTACATTTATTCACTGTTCATTACACTGGGTGTGCAGGAGCGTTTGTGGATTGATTGGGTGTGAGCAGCTTGTCTTCTGGGGCAGTGAGGAGACATTATTGACCTGCATGGGAGTCGAGGCGGCCTCCAGATGACCCCCCTTTCACCTGGAATTGACCTTGAAAACAACCTAGGGTTCACCCTGCTTTGAATAAATAGAAAAGTGTCCTAACAGCATGTGGATTATTAGAATGGACATATTGCATATTTCTCCTTTTTCAACTTTTATAGAGGTGCACGCGTAGGGGGTGGAGGGAGAGTGTTGCCTTTTAGATTTCCAGATACAGCAGCTGCACAACTTGATATTTGCACAGATTTATGGCAAGAGGCAACTAGACTTTCTCTGGCTTGATGCTAAATTTTACCATTCATCATTATTGATTAGAGCCTACACTCTATGACAGAGCCCAAACCTTACTATGACAATTGCTATTTCAGTTGTTATGGGCCATAATGGGCTATAGGGATGATTTAAAAGAGCACAATAGCTATCTGTAATTACACATGAATAATCCATGAATTCTCCAGCACAGTACTTATAATCAGACTCTTAACAGCCAAGGCATAGATATTTGTGCTTGTTTCCCCTTCAGCAACTATACTAGAAGGCACCTCTACATGTAAACTCCACCACAATAGGCCAAAAACAATTGTTTCTTCCTGTGTCCAATCTTGACTTTTCTTCCTTTGCTTAAAATAAATCAGTTAAAGCAGAGGGTAATGGCAAATTGCATCACTGCTGAGAGTGCAGCCTGCTAATGAACTTGGCTGGGCATGGAGAGCTGCCTGGAGCTGCCTTCTCAGAACCCGCTTCCTTTGGTTTCATTAGACACAAAGAGCTGTTTTTTCAAGTTTCTAAACTCTCATAGTAGCTTGCTTCTGTGACAACCCTTTTCTGTTTGGAAAGACAAATAAGTGAAACACATAAGTTTGGAAAGTCAGTGTTTGACTTTATATTGACTTATTTCACGCTGAGCATTTTCTGAACTGTTGCCCAACTTTTGCTTCTGTTTTGAAACATTAAGAGCGCTGATCACAAAAGTATATTCCCTGCAGGTCATTTGCAAGTCTTTCAGGGAATTATATTGGTGATAAAAGCTTGAGTTGAGGGCATCATGTAAGTGGCATCATGTAGGAAAGCCAAGTTGACCCAATTTTTCTAAAACAAGGCTTCTTTAATCTCAGATACATCATTCTGAGCTAATGGAACAAAATCTACATGAGTAACACTCTGCAAAACCTACACTCACCACTTTGCCTTATGTTTATCATGGCTGTCCTCTGGCTGTCTTAGACGTCCATGTTGATCCTAGGTAAGCAGAGAACACTATTTGTGCTGACCAAAGGGCATTGTGTAATTTTATTTCCAGCAATAACTTTCTGGGTACTCATGCCATTTTCGGCTCTGCAAAAAGTGTTTCCTTCCTCATAAAGGGCTGAAGAGGGTTTTTCATTCTCTCAGAGAGAGTATTTTTCTTCCCTCCAAGTTTCAATGCTAAGGCATTGTTAGGGCATGCTTTCAAATGGCTTTCTAGCAAAATTAAAATGTAACTTATCCTAAAAAAAAACCCTATTGCAAAATGAAATAAGAGTCTACACAATATTCTTCTGAGCCGTACAAATTATTTTTCAAAATATTATTTTCTCCTAACTGCTGACTGTTTGTACATTTGTCTGTACATCAAGTAAGCGCAAAGCAAGGATGTGTTTCCTTTAACAGCTGAGTCTGTATAGAATGGACACACACACACACACACACACAAAAGCAGTAACTTATAAGGACATTAGAAAGACATGTAGTAGCATAGTCAGCTTCCAGCTCCTCTTTTTTCATACCTCTCTAAAAAAGAAAAGGCAGTTTTGCCCAGAGGAAGAAATAAAAGGGAATCCTTGTTAAAAGGTACATTAACAAAATAAAAGAACAGCTTTATTAGGGACATGTGCAGAAAGGGATGTTTGAGTAGCAAATGATAATTTACTTTTGAGGTATATTAAAAAGGTTTAATCTTACTGATCATGATTTAAATTGGATGTTTTAATCAGTTAGTAAGTGCCAAAAATAATTATGCCAGAGTGCTTAGTCTGCAGAATATGTACACAAAGCATATAAATCCTTTCCTTCCCTGGGGATTTCTCAGAATAACATACAACTAGAAGACAAAAGCGATATCAAACTCATATAAATTAACATTGCAAATGATCTGAAAAAAATACAATAAATAATGTGATTCTATCACTCTGAATATGCTATACAGGGGAGAGTGTCCAACACAAATATGTTCATTAATCTCTTATATCCTCACTAAACTTTTTCAGGAAACATTCTTGCCATTTACTTTTCATAAGTTCAGTTGAAGGTCATCTTATGAATAGCAAAAGTGGGTTAATATCTCAGTACAGAAATTTATAATCTTTTCTGAAATAAATGTTCAAAAATGAATTTGACTTTTTCTTCCTATTGGGAAGAAAAGTATTTGTCAGTATTTAATACCCACTCTGAAATCTGGAACAATGCACCCTAATGGATTATTTTCTTTAGTTCTGTTGCTTCTCACAGAAGTGCATAGAGATTTCATTTATACAGGATCTTTTCTCAATCTAGTATATCTACAGTGTGTGTGTATGCATGTATGTGTGTTCATAATTCCTGAAGATTGGATGCAAATTTAAATGAGATGGCAGCTGTGTAGGTGAAATTATCTTTAATCTTTGCAGCCTTTGCAAAATAATTTTGGGCCTAAATTTTTCATGTAACCTTTTTGCCTGCAAAATATAAGAACATGCCCATCACATATGCTATGCATACGCTATATGAAGGCTTTTTTGGAAGCACCCAAGATATGACTTGTGAAATGTAAAAAAATAGTTTTATGATTCAAAGGCTTAATTTTTTAATTTTTGAAGTTCCTATCTTCACCGTTTCAGTTAATTCTTTTTTTTTTAATAAAAAATCTCACATGGTAAGCCCATCAACTGGGATTAACATGTTGATTTTAAAATTATTAAAAATTATTCCTTTCAGCTTCACATCCTCAAGACACAAAACTGGAAAGGAAAACTGATGCAAAAAAGAAGAGTCCATTATGCTGAAATGGTGAGTTGGTAATTATAATATAATCTTGCCCTGCTTCTGGCATGGCTGAGTTTTTTTCTCAGGCTTTTTATTTCCTGTAAAAAGTGATATATAGGCTTGATTTTTCACTACTCCTATTGTTTCCCATTGTTTCTCAGAAGTTAACTCTGCTGAAGGCAACTGAATTAGGATTGCAAAGGAAATAAAGAGGATGCTGCCTTTATTCTCTTGCCATTTACATACCTCCACTATACCTGTGTAAGTATATCACATGAATGAAGCATTTAGTAATAGCTTTTGGCAAGACACGTGCTTCTTTAGTACCTAAAGAATATGATACTTTAGTACCTAAAAATAAAATGCGAACCCATACACAGCACAAACTGTGCACCACTGACGATATATTAAATTAATGCCAGCTCATGGAAGACGATTCTCAAGACTTATTTCTTTGTTTCAGATGTAAAATTCAAAAAATTATAATAATTTCAAAATAACATTTATATGTAATTATACGCTATCTTTGACTGCCTTCCATGGTTTAGGCATTTTCTACTTGTGAAAAGTTAAATTTCAAAAAATTGAAGACTGGGCACAAAAACTTGTACTGTAAGTTGCACCCAGAGACCACCCTAAAGTTTCAGGTACCAAATAAACACTGACTTTTGTACTGAAATTTTAAAATGGGTGATATCTATATTCCATGCTTATTGAAATACCCACATGAAATTAGGTGAGCTAGAGACAGAATATTACCACTAAGCATGAATGTTAAAAATTTTGTCAGTAAAGTAAAAATTTATTTGATAAAAATCTGCTCATGGAATTTTGTTCAGAAGTTCCATAATTGCAGAAAAGAAGCATCATAAAAACATCTCAATCACCTGTTTGAGAAAGACACCCAGTGTGAATTAGGCACACAAGTTTTTACTAGTTGGAATCTACAGGATGTTTCAAGTAGTGTTGTAAGGGGCTTTGAAATTTCTACTTTTTTGAACTTTCAGATTCTAGAATAATCTGATAAGAATATTGTTGATGAATTATTATTGTGTACATAAAATAAATTTCTTGCAATCTCCTACAGTCAGGAGAATTCAGCTTCTCTTCTAAAGAAAAATTCAATAAATTTAATATTTAAATATTTTAATTTTAAAATTTTGTCCATTTTTGTCCATTAAAAATTGTTCATTATTGTCTTTAATGTTTGGTGAACTATAAAAATTAGAAAATTATTTTAGGTTGGATATTCATAAAATCCAAACTGTTATCTGAGATTATCCATTGTTACCTCAGGGCAAAGAATTTTTAATTTCCGCAATTCTTAACTTCCCTAAAAGTGAAACAGGAAAAAAACCAAACCAAACCAAAACAAAACAAAAACAACCAAACAAAAAAAACACACCCTACCAAAACAAAACCACACAAAGCCACCTATATTTAAATACGTTTATGAAAAAAAGTTAGCATTTATTTCCTGCTGATTTTACCCATTCTGTTGTTAACTATAAACTCAGCTTGAGATCAGAAGATCTCACCCACTCTGTAATATTTTAAGTTCACTTCTTTTAAAGACAGCTTTTCTTTTTTCCATTTTGAGCTAGAGCTTTTTGAATGGAGTGCTGAAATTTCTTTGCTGACATGTTTGGAGTCCAGAAAAATAGTCAAGAGACAGGAATTATTGTGGCAGGGAAAAAAAGGTAGAAAATACACTTAAAATCAATAGACAAGTGAAAGGAGCAGAAACTCACCCCCAAAAAATTTCAAAACACAATGAGAAGGAACAAAGCCTTAAAATCTCTCTGATTCACCCACATACTGTGTTACTTTAATTTTGTCTCTGTCACAACTTTCCTATTTACGTATAATCTTACATTTTCTTTTTCTCTCAGTGGATGTTCTCTGCTGTATGGTATTAAAAATACGTATTGCTTATGCAGTAACAGGCAAGAGAGGAGGCACAAACTAGGGGAAAAAAGTAAAGTATTGAGAGAGTAAATCAAAAATTAGAAGATCCAAGAGTGTAGAGCTGTAGTCCTGGGAAATGGTTTGAAATAGGGAAAAAAAGATAATAGAACAAAAAATGGAAGAGAAGTGGATGATGGAAAGTGATAAGAGGTACAGAAGCGGGAGAATTGAAAAAAGACAATATGAAGTGTATAAATACAGAAAATATCTGAAATTAATATGGTCAAAGGTTGGAAATAAGTTAAAATCACAGTAATAAAAGTTAAACTGTTTCCAAATATTTTTGTCCATTTTAATACTTGCTTGAAAATGAAAAGGAGCCCAAAAACAGAAGTCTTGATTGAGGTACAGCTTGAAAGAAGATGAATAATTACAATATCTGTTTCTGTATTGACATCTGTCTGCAAGTTCCTAAGGCCAGTTTTAGTTTAAATGTGTTGGAGGAGGGGAAATAACACTTTTCCCAGTGCTGTCACAGGGCTGTTTCTCTCTGAACTGAATACAAGAGGTTTGAGTCAAATCCTACTGAAAGAGGCAAGTGATCAGTTCATAAGACCTCAAAGCTCAACTTCCACAATTACAGTTATGCCAAGATATTTTTAAAAAGCAGGGCTGTGAATCTTGTGGGTGTACATGTGAGAGAAGGAGGAAGAGTCAATTATAGTATATAAACATTTACAACTTCTTTATACAGCTGAGCATCAAAGGAACACATTTTAATAAAAAACCTAATCATTTCAGTCTCTCATGTTTTGCCAATCCCACATCCCATGTCAGTTACTTGCACCCAAAACAATATCTTGTTTCCAAGGACACAGAGTTGTCTTTGTTCTTTGCTGGGAATTTCTGCATTGGAGGGATTTCTGATAGAAGGTATGAGTTTTCTTCTTATTAACACGTGAAGGTTTGCAGACTTCATTACTTGATTTCTGTGGGGAAAGCTAGCTCCCAGTATTCCGGAGCATGTTCAAAAAGTTAATTTACTTGCTAATGTTTTTCTGACAACACCACTGTTATCAAAGGTGGGGTTTTCTTGAATAAAAAAAATACCCCTTCTTGTGTCAGACCTCGTTCTTTTGCTTGAGATGGTAGTGGTCTCACAAGCCCAAGCAGTTGAAAGGAAAGAGATGGGATCATAAATAAATTTCGTCCTCACTGCAAGTTAATAGAACCCTTTAAATTGTTGTGTGGTCATACATAGTATCATGTCCTTGTATGGTATGAGTAATTATACATACTACTGCAATAGAAGCATAAACAAATATTGTCAAAGATTTTTTGTGATGTGGTTGTTTTCTCCAGAGTCGGGGGGAACCTGCTTTAAAACGTGACTGTAATCAAATACCTAAAATTCTTGTTTCAACTAAATATCTTCATTTTTTATTCCCTCCCATTATATTGTGTTATTTCTTACATGTTAAAACAGAGCTTCTCACCCCTAATGTCATAGTTTTTCTGTATAAAAGAGGAAATTATAGTTGTTTGGCCTTATTTACACCTTGAGAACAAACATCTGCATACATAAGATCTTCTTATTCCACTCCTTTCTATAGTTTTTTGCAATCTTTTTTTCCCAACAGTTTGTGAAGGTAAAATGAACTGTACTTGATTTACAAAGTGTTCTCATTATTAGACTTATGCTTGTATTATAATTACATCATTCATAACATTCCTATGGATTCCTAGTGTAATGGATAAGTAGCCTTTTCATAACTTTATAAAATCCTTGAATGAAAGCCCCCTTTAAAGCAAGATTCCTTGCAAAGGGTGTATTTCTATCACATTGCATTTGTGCTGAACTGATAAGCAGATGGCCTGCAACAGCTTGTACTTTTCAACTTTTATAGTAAATCATTTTATTTCCATATATAATGGGTTGTAATATAAACTAGAAAACCAAATATAGAGCTTTTCAGGAGCAGGGATGTGTTAAGTAGAATGAAATATAATCTTTTAGTCAATTGTCAATAGAAATGTACTCCCTGCCCATAGTATTTTAAGTACATATTTCTTTTAGCAATTCATACGTACAAGTGGTGTACTCTTCAAAATCCATTTCGCACCCTATTTTCTTTGGTCCTCCTAATATTATGCATTTCCTGGCGTTGATCTAAAGATGGGAAAAATCAATTCAATTTGACAAGAATTTTGGGTTGATGATAATCAAAGTTACCATAATGTTTCAGCCCACTCTTTTTTTGGAAGGTAAATAATGGGAAGAATAGGCTTGGTGTCCAGTCTAAAGGACAGGTGTCTGCCAAGGAAGGTAGGAGCCTCCCTTGCAATGGAAAATGTGACCCCTTCCCTTTTCAGGGCTTTCAGGCAAGGATATGGGAAAAGGAGTAACAGTTCTTTACTACTGTGTATAACAAGGCAAACAAACAACGATTGCAGCAACAAAACCCACAAACCCAGTAGCAGCCTTCTCTTGGCCTCAGGAGCTTTCCCCTTGGTCCAGTTCTGGTCACAGCCAGCAGGGGCACTGGGGGCTCCTGGCCAGGCAGATGTGGTGATTCCTCCACGGCTGCAGGGGGCGCTGTGGCATGAGCTCGGCCATCTCATGGTAATGGCGGGTGGAAAAGAGAGAAAAGGGGCTTCCTTTACCAATTCATGGCAGGCTGCCAGTCACAGCGCTGCTCCAGATGGCAAAAGGGACTGTTGCAGGAAACTTGGCGCAGAAGGCCAGAACAGCAGAGGTGAACACAAGACAAAATGGCAAACAAAGTGTAGCAAAACCTCCAAAGCTCCAGCAGGAGCCACAGGAGTCAGGTGGACACAGGGTGTTAGATTAAAGCGTAGCAAAAAGCCTGAAGCAGCATCAGAAAACAGCAAGGCTGGGCAGTCACAGCTGGGCTCCTCCAAACAGTTGGGAAAGGCTCCCTCTGGAAATGTGCCGGGATTAGGTCCCAGGTTTTCTCCCTGTTGGCGTCCAAGTTGGTGGTGAGGCTCCTTTGCCATGAGGTCAGATGTTGACAAGGTCCCATGAGGTCTGATGTTGACAAGGTCCCAGTTAAACAGCTGCCCTTACGAGCAAAGCCTCACTCACAGCAGGAGAAGCAGTAAAGGACGGAACTCCTCAGTGGCAGTGAGTTCTCCCCACAGCAACAGCAGCACCAGCTCACCTCCTGTACAGAGAGCGAGAGCGAGGAGCTCAGCCCAGCCCCTCACCCCTCAGCCAAAACCTCGCAGTGCCTCTAGCCTTCCAGAGAGAAGGCCCCCAGCTCAGAGATAGTAGCAAACTGCCCACTTCCCTATCCTCCTTGGCTACATCTTTGGTCTCTCTTAAGTACAATCAATCCCATCTCTTAGGAAGCAAATAGGAGAAAATTCGCTGATCAAGAAAAAAGAAAAAGCAACCTAACCTCCAACATCTGGTAGGAGGTGAAGAATCTAAGAGCAAAGGATTCCTTCAGAACATCATCATTTCGATCATAAATTGGACCATAAATTCAACCTCCTAGACGAAGATAATCACATGTGGTCTCAGAGTTCAGCATTTTTTTTTCTTGGTGATCAAGGCAAAATGATCAACCAGTGGTCCTTTATCAAATGGAAGGGGTCAAGGAACAGTAGCAGCTGGCACAGTAAAGCATTCCTTTCAGCTTTACTGAACAAGGAAGACGCATGCTAGATAGACAGGAATTTGCGAGTTAATTAACTATGTAAAATTACAGATTTATGTTGTTAATTGACTATGGGCTGTTCAAAGTGAGTTTGAAATTAAACTTTATTTACTTCTTTTTACATAATAATTTACAGATGTATAAGAAATAAGGATATGTCTTTTAGGTTTACACTGGAAGCAATGGTCATCTGCTTCCTTTCCCCTAAATGCAGAAAGGTAAATAGACAGGTTTGAGAGACTGTTGTTCCTTAATGTTCAAATTAAGTTACTATATTGTAGTAACAGTTGCAGACTTTATTGATGGTTTGACCAACAGCATTGTCTCCTTGTCGCGTGGGATAGGAGGTGTCTCGGGCGTCGCTAGGAAAAAAAAGTCTGTTTCACAAAGCTGTCTGTGAAAAATCTTGGTTTCTAGGTTCTCAGTGAGGGAGAATTAGAACAAATGGAAAATAAACAGCCTCCCTGAAGGCCCCCCTTCTAAAGCCTGAGCTCACTTATAAAGTGTTGACAGTTTCCTATACAAAAAACATCAGAAGTGCCAGATTTCTGAAGTGCTGGGAAATTGCAAGATTAGGTGATATGCCTAAGGAAACTGAAGGAAACAAAACAAAGTAATCACTGCAAGGTTTCTTAAAAATATATTTTTTTGTTAGTGGGTATTCAACGCAGATGCAGAAAAATATGTAATTTATCCAATTGATTTCTTCATTTCCAGTTGTTTTTTGATTGTTTGACAACTTTTAAGTGATGCTGTTGTAGAAATTGATGTGAATTGGACAGAAGGTGTATGTTTTGGGAAAGATTACTTAGGATTTAAATTTTTATTTTAAAAAAAATCTCATAAGTATCTTGTGCTGTTTTACAAGTAACAGCAACCAAGAATAAAAATGGGATTTTAGCAGTACTAGTAATTGGTACTTTATAAGTGATAATAAATGTTAAACATGGCTTTCTAAGACTGATATCAAAACAGTTTTGAGTGAATCATCTATATGTCTTCTGGAGTCTATTATAGAAATGTTAGCAAGCCATGGCACATACTTGAAAGGCAGTTTCATTCAGATGGTGAATACAGCTGGATTGATTTTTTTTCATTATATCTCTTCAAATCTTTTTCTAGATATTCCTACCAACATCTTAGCCCTAGCCCCTCAATGCATTTTCTATTTTCAATACAAACACAGAGTGTATGATGTTTGCCAAAGGTAAGACATGAAGTGTTGAACTAACAGGTAAAAGACACTGCTGTAGTGGGTTAAGAGGTAAATTTTGAATATGTGCCTCTTAAAGGTGAAATCTCCTAACAAAAATATAACAAGTTAATGCAATGCAGAGCCTTAATGAAGAATTTCAATGATTTGTAACAACTTTGTAGGTGATCACCTTAGAGAAGACTACATAACTTTAGGAAGCTGTAGGAGGTAGTACTGATCACAGAAAGAAAAGTATGGTAGGTTTAATGCAAGCATGGAGCAAGCACTATTTCCAAGTAATTCCCGAAAATAAAGCTGCTGTGTTTGGTTCCTCTGCAAAATTAATTACTGAAGACATCATCACAGCTGACTGCTGTCAAGTCATTCTTGAGAGACTGCAGAAAACCTAAAGTCACAGGCAGCACTGACTCCTGCTAGACAGCCAACCTGCAGAGATTGGCCTGTCCTTTCCTGACCTTGTTCCACTCATGGAAGGTTTGGGAAGTGCACACCAGCCCTTGGCACAGGGAGTGTCTTGGTCTCACACAGATCTGCAAGTAAATGGGGCTCTGAAGTTGGAGAGAGGTTGTATTCTCTTTTTCCCACCACTGAGTCATTCTGTGTATGGGAAGGATTTGGTTTCTCTTCAGAGTAGAGGTTTCTCACCTTTCTGCATCTTTCCCAGCAGCTTTCATTCCTTGGAGTTTTGTTGGTTTGGGCTTGGTTTTTTTGGCTGTTTTGGTTGGCTGGTTCACAGGTAGGTTGGTTGGTTGGGGTTTTTTTCTGTCACAATCAGCCTGATTTGGCTTGGCTTACTGACTTTAAAATAGATCTCAAGGATGGCTTCCAACACCTCCTGAACATACATCTGTGCATGCTTTGAAGCAATGTCCTTTACCAAGATCTGATCAGATTTCTGATTGTCTCTTTGCTTCTACATGCTTACCAGGTTTGGAGAGGGGAGGTCAACCTTGCTGCCCTGCCATGATACATGTTCTGCATCAGTTTATGAACTGTTGACATCTTAATGAAACTTACTGCTGGAGTAAAACCGACTTTTCACTGGAGTCTTGTTTGTTCTACCCACAAGCAATGGGCTAGATGACAGTTTCCACAACATCCTGCTGTACTCAGCTGTTGTGAAATGCGATAATACTTCTTCCTTATTATCTTGAATATCTTTCCTTTTTTACTCTGCTGTTCTATTTGACACAGGGTACTCTGAGCCATCTCTTATAGACAGAAAATTTCAACCACCTCTGGTATAAACAGATTTCCAGTGCTTTGAATTTCATTTTACAACTTATCAGAAATCTTTTTGTTCACAAGGATAATTTTAAGAGGGTAGTTATATTCTGCCAGAGTTTCCTGTGTGCACTGTATAGCACTTCAGGGGTCAGAACTTGCAGCACAACCACTGTTTTGAAATCACATTGGCAATATGTGTCTTTCAGTAAGGCATTGGAAGGATATTTCTGGTTCTTTGCTTTGAATGATTTGATAGCGAGATATCTTTCAAGAATGTGACACTTTTGCACAGAAGCAATGTGCAAAATCCCCCACAATGCTTGAAGTATCAAAACAGGCCAAAGCTATCTCTTTTCTCTTTGCCTCTGGCTAGCCCTCAAGTATGTTACTTTTGACTACTAATTCTTCATCTTTACAGGTTTCTTATATCAGTTTCTGAATTTGCTAGAGAAATGGCAAGAAAGTCTGTGACAAGCACTTACACTCTATCATGATCCATGTTAGTTTCTGCTATGGTAAATATGACAAGTAGTTTTACTGCCGTGTTTCAGGGCATGGCTTAAATTAAAATAGTGTTTCCATTGTCCTAATATGCGTGTTTGTTTTTTAATGGTTGAGTTAGTCACATTTTTTGAGGAATGTTTTCTAAACTTCTGTACTCAGCAATGGAAGTATTTTAAATTATTTGATTCAGATGCTCTGATAAAAGCTTTCATGCTGAAGCATACACATATTTTCTAACCCAGTCTTCTTTGTTTCACCACATGCAGAGCACTAAATAAATGCAAACTACTTGTTCCATCCCAACAAATGAATAATTCCTACAGGAAATGTAACATCCAGAGATGTATTCAGAGTATATTACAGAAAGAAATCTGGTTTATGATGACCTAGGTAAAAGAGAAGTGTCTTCAGGTCTTTTGCCTTAAGCTTTATTGTAAATGGATTCCTTTAAATTCCACCTGCATTATCTGGATGATCGCTCATATAATTAGTATGTCAAACATTACTGACTCTTTAAATTAACAAGATTAGATACAGATATGGATTATATTGACATGATAAAAATGTTTACAAAGATTTTATGGGAAGAAAAACTCCTCAAAGAAATACTTTCCCAGGCTCCTTTAGTTTCCAAGTTGAGTGTGGACTGGGAGAAGGTTTCAAAGTGAGTCATTACTCTGAAATAAACAGGCTAACCAACTTGTACTAAACCCATAAAAAATCATCCTTTGAGGAAGTCTGGTTATTATTTCACTTTTTAGCATAATTACTCTGGCTTCTTTGTTGTTTTAGTATGCTGTACACCTCTTTTCTCCACCAAAATTACTATGAACACACAACAAAAGAATTTTCTGCAAAATTTTCTGCCAAATAATTCTCAATTCTATATTGCCACTATATATTACATAAAATCATTTCCATAACACAAGGTTTCCCTGGTTTTCCTGCAGAAGCTGAGTGAATTAAAAAACATGACTGATAATAGGGTCGTCTCAGTAATTTTTGAAATAAGTACCCTAGAGCGTCACACAGACTTTTCAGGACTTTTTTTTTTCTTTCCTTTTTATTATTTATCTTCTAGTTTGCCCTCTATAAACTTTGAATCAGCTTTAAATTTATTCTGAAGTCCCTGGATTAGACTTCATGATATTTAAGGATTTGATTTAGTTTAAAGAATTTTATTTTCTGTTTCTTCAAATTCCCCACTCTGTTGTGCAGCTAAATGTTTTTTAACATTTTGAATGTAATATCAAAAAAATTCCAACTCTTCCAATTTTGTTCATACAGTTTTCACTGCAAGAGGTGTTTAGTCCTCTCCTCAATATTTAGTTCTTAATCTTCTCATTTTTCACAACATCTTGCAGAAATGATGAAATTAAGGAAATTGAAAACTGTGAGCCAACCCTCCACCCTCTTAGGGCACTGTCTGAGAACAATCAAAAAACAATAAATAAACTTCGCAACTTACTTTCATCATTCAAGTGCCATAAAGAGAGTACTACAAAACCATTTTTTACTTAATTTGTAATTAATTAGCAATGACTTTTTTTAAGAATTTTTAAGAATTTTGTGTTCTTTTTGTTGTTCCTACATGTTTACTAAAACCATAAAAAATATTAAAGATATTAGTAAGTATTACACACCCTTGCCATTCAACTGATATTTCTTCAACATTGTGTGGCACAGACTTCTTATTGAACTCATGGTCTTGCTTTTATTCCAAGCCCGTAAATCTACTGTGAGTTTGCCTAAAATCTACTACTTCTGCAGAGAGAGAAATATTTAATAGAAGCATAAGCCTCATTAAAGTTATACAGAAACTCATAACAGCAATAATTTACTTAAAATTTTAATTATATGTATCAGGGAAAAAGCAGAGCTAGGTAATGAGACAAATTAATCAGTACTTTGGTCCTTTTTGGATCAGCCCATTGGTACTGCAAAGAAACCTTTGCTTGTGATGCAAAACCATGTTTCCTAGCACTTTGTAAAGATAGATAATTATTTCCCTCACTCTGAGTTTTTAATCCTTTTTTTTGCATTTTTCTCCATACTTGGAGGTAATACCCTCTGTGTTTCATTATGTCGTTTTGAAAATATGCCACTTATGATGAAATAGGATGGGAGTTCAGGCCTGATCCTCCTCAAGAATTCTGTAACAACACTTCTCCAAACACTGAGTGGCTTTCTACGCTGTTACCATCTCATATGTTGATGGACATATAAGCTTCTTATTTGAAGGGTAAGTGCAGCTTATTTTATTTTACAGCCATCTACTCCTTTCCCTGGGTTTTACCATTTCTATAAGGTAAATACTGAACCAACTCTGCAAGGGAGTCATCATGGTATTGGTGATTTCTAACTAAACAGCTTGATTTCCATAGGTATTGAAGCCAGCTTGGAACACTGACAAAATCATAAAGCTCTAGGTAACCTTGCAACCTTGTCCTTGCATTTTGCAGGACAAGACGCTCTGGGAAAAGGTCCCAATTCATACACATTGCACATTAACAAGTACAAGGCAAGGTTGAAAAATGTTGAGATGGAACTTTAAAAGGCAAAGAAAGTCCTGTGGTTTTGTGTTCTTGAAAGAACAGTGAACAAATCACACCAAAACTTTGTTGGTATCACCTACTCAAGCCAACTCAGCTACTCCAGGACTGCTCTGCCCCATTATGCAGTTCTCCGTTGCCCTGTTCAGCAAAGAACAATCTCACAGGTGAGAGAACACTGAGAGCTCCAAAATTATGAACTACTGTGTTTGATTGCTCCTCACAGTTTTCTTTTTAATCTTTTTTTCCTCAGGGTTTATTTTCCCCCAGAACTTTTCCAAGAAAAATTATTATCCTCATTTCTTTGGAGAGATTTTTATTTATGTCAAACAAACTTGTTTTCAAAGATTCTTTAAAAAAGAAAAAAATCAAACTATGCAAACAGATAACAGCCATTGTGCAATTTTTGTAGACATGTGTTGTCTTTAATCAGTGCTCTTACATTCATCAGAAATAAATATCTGTTTACGATGCTGGGGGAATTAAAGCTCTGAAGAGATTGTTTTAGTTCTCTTTATTTATGATGATTTGTTAGCTCTTGACTGCAGAAATAATTTTGTTGTTTACATTAATCTGTGGTGGCAGTATTAACTTCACATCATACATAAATATAATTATTGATCATTACCAGCTGTAATTCAGTGTTAGAATTACAGATTTACATAATTGTGCTATTACGTGTAAACTTGAACTTCATATCTGGGGTCACAAATAACTGGAGGCAGTAGAAACAGAAAATTCTGATTATATGTCATTCATATTTTAATATATGCTGTTGCAATTTTGATCAGTGTTAATGTAAACATTTTTATGTACTATATAGCAATGAGATGCTAATGGCTAGAAATTACAGCAATATTGATCTAGCTAATAAAATGGAATGCATTAGAAAGAGAGGATATTTATTATCTCCTCCAAAAACTACTATACATCATCTGCCCAAGGAAAATTTCCTCCATCAAAGATTGAGATGGCATTCTGGAAATGGTGTAAAGCTCTTCTCAAAAATCAATCACAGGTTATCCTTTTTTTTCTGCCTGCAGCTTTTTCACTGATAAAGCTTCACAGAGAGAAACAAACTATATAAAGGAACTTACTTCTGTAATACATTCTCTTCTCCTCATGTAATCTGCACATAAAAAGACACTCCAGAAAGAGCAGTCTGTACAGTTTGCCTTCTCCAAAAACCCCTCTACAGGCATTAGGGGGATGTGCGTGCATATCCCTGCCTTACTGATTGCCTCAAGCAAAATCTGTGAACCTGTGAACCTGTGCTCTTGAGCACAGTGATGTGAGAAGTCCTGCAAGATGCAGGCTTGCACCAGCTCTTCATCTGGATTTGTCAGGTAGAGCCAACGTAAAACCACACACTGAAAACAGCTGGACTGCTACATATTACAAGAATGATCTAGATAAGGAGAAAAGATGGCTTAAAATAAAGATTTGTGTAAGATTTGACGTCATACACAGCTTCCCAAAATTCATCCTTTGTGAAACAAACCACACATAAGAATTTTAGTATTCCAAGCAACAGAAACAAACTCTGTTCATCCACAGGGAGTTGTTAACTTCTCATTTCCTGTGCTTATGCAACACAATAGCTCAAGGTGAAAGTTCACACAAAACTTAAGCCATAGAAAAGCATCATTAGGCTTTAAAAATCAGGTAAATTGAAATTAGTATTAGGAGAAAAACTGAAAATAAAAAATAGTTTATGTAATTTCTTTTTTACAAAATAAATTTATGTTTAACAAAAGTTTAGAGAATTATTGGAGTATTATTTTGAAACATCTTTTTGTGTTGTTGTTTTTCATCTGATTATTATTCTACAGTTAGGTAATAATGCTGCCTGGCAGCAGGAAAACAGTGAGAACTCATAATGTTGGAAAATTTTCTTTATTTCTTTGAGTGAATTACAAATTTAAAAGAAAAAAGAAGTTGTTTAGCTATCTGGTTTAGGCTTAATGATGGTGGCATTCATCCCAACATGGATACATTTGGTTAAATAGGTTTCCTCCTTTTTTTTCCAAAACCAAAATTTTATAGGTGTTGTTAAGGTTTAATTGAAGGTAATTTAAAACAAAAAGACAATATTGAATTGAAAATATTTTCTGTTTTTGTCTTTTTATAAGTGAAGAAAGAGTGGACAATCTGAAAGAGAGAAGGAAAAAATACTCCCTGAAATTTTTCCAGAGGAGAGGGAACAACACCCCACAAGTAGTTTTGGGGAGTATTTTCAGCCAGGTTTTTGGTGTAGCTCTCTGGCTGGCTTTTTCCCCTAGGATCTATGAAAATGTGTGATGTGTAAGAAAAGTGAAAAATGCTCCATTTGTGATACCTTTCAAGCACTGATTGTCCTTTTGCATAGAAAAACGAGCAGGCATTAATGAGAGTCCAGTATTGTCTGCTGTCAAGTGACACAATGAGGTGCCCTAAATCCCCCCCACCTGCATCAAAGACTGATCTCTTGCTCCCTGGGGACTTTCCACTCTTTTCTTTTGCTCCATCTCTTCCTCTCCCTCACTGCATCTTTCTTCATATGGTTTTTGTATGTCTTCCATCTTTATAGGAAAAAGGCAGCAACAATTTACCCAATCTCTTTTTACTTCAAAGGTGCTATGCACAACTGTTTTGTTCAGTTTTTTCCCAGGCAAGAAGGAAGATTAAGAGGATGACAGTTATGAAAAAAATTGAGATTCTGGCTTTGGGCCTTTTTCTGGGTCATTTTATGTAGCTCTATATAATATAAATCATAAGCATCCATTTCAGACCTAGCACAGTGAAGAGAAATTTTACAAAAATTAAAAATAATTAGATATAAAACCAAAATATTTAGACAGTAGAGAAAAGAAACAAAAATAGAGAAACTGTATAATAACTCACTTTTTTTTTTAATATGAATTCAAACAAAGTGGGTATTTCTTTCCCTTCTTTTTCTGTGGAGTTTGTCCAGACGCTACACCTTTTTTGTAGAGCAGTAGGTTCTGACTCAAACTCTCCTTAACCCAGAATATTGACGCACTTTTTTTTTGCAGCAAGTAGTGATCAGTCCAGTCAGTATTAACTTGATGCAAACTTGCAAGACCTAAAACTGGTTGGACTAGTCTCTAAATAAAGTCATTAAAAACAGGTTTTCAAAGCAAAATACTGAGTATGTTTGTTGGGAGTAAAGAATTAAAAGTAGAAGAATGGCAAGGAGGATGGTAGATTTCCTCAAGCAGCCTTGCAGCTGAGAATGCCAAGACTTGGAGAATAACAGTGTGGGAAATCTTGTATTATGCCTGCTCCTGTTTATCCTCTGTCTGCTTTGAAAAGTAGAATTTCAATGTAGAGATAATATAGGTGTTTACAGAGACTTGGTAGCACTCTTACAAACAGGCTTGAGCTTCCGCCTTGGGACAGAGATCAAAGGAGAGATCAGAAAAGCACAGAGGAAAGTTGCAGTGTGGTGGTAATTACACGTACATGGGCCTTTGATAAAAAGGTGCCAACAGCAGGCCTAACACCCTGCCTAGTATTGGACTGAGCCTGATGGTGCCTACATCCTTGCTCTGTGTGTCTCTGAGGTGCTGTTTCAGAATCCTCCAGTCATCAAGGTAATGAAATAGATTTATTCTTAGGACTTTGGCTGTTGTTTTTTCATTGCCTGTAATCATGTGTGTGTGGAGATTCACATAATGTTCAAGGGAAGAGGAGTACACATCCAGAAAGAAATTTCAGTAGGACAGATGCAATATGTCATACGCTGCACAAAGACTGGAAAGGTCTGGCTTCTGATTAAGCACCTATCACTGTAGTCTTTGAGCCTCTCCCCAACAAGTGGTTTTCACCCACTTCAGAGTTCTTTGTTTCAGCATTGTTAAAAACCAGTGTCTGAGATCCGGAACTCAACTGCAGCACAAACAACGATCTGCCTGGGAAAGGCAGTTTGACAATATATTATCTTCCTCCAGGTATATGTTTGCTAGGGTCCAAAATCCCAGTCTCCAGTACTCATGGATGGTTGTAAGAGACAATAACTTCTAAGAAAGTAAACACTAATATGTAGGCCCCTCAAGGATACAAATTGTAAGGACATCCCTGTGAAGACAGTCCACACAGTAACACTCCATGGAATGAGCAATAAACTGGAAAGGAACAACACTGGAATTGCTCCATTAGGTCTTATTGAACAAAGCTATACTTCAGTTATGGCTCAATTTCTAGTCCACCAGTGGGCTACACTGCCCCTCTTGGAAGTGTCTACAAGTCAGTATTAAGCTAACAAAGGTATAAAAAGCACAAATATTGCAAATATTCCAAATCCACTGCAAGATGTAAACTTTAAGTGAACTCAGGCATCTACCTGCCATTTGTCTATTCTGTCTCAGATCTCTGACTTTTAGATAACTTACCTGGGATAACTTCAAAAAATACAATGCAATAGTTATTTCCAGACACCCAGTTCAGTGTGATATATGATATCAGATATATGAATCTTTGAATATTTTCAGCCAATAGATTATGTCCTGGGTTGTAGTATAGGGTGTGCAAAAATATTCTATCACCATCTTCATGAACTGTTGAATCCAATCGTTGGAGTAGTGTTTTTTCCCAGACCCCTCCCCCTGGACTATCTTCTGTTAATGGCTCATCAGATGCCTTGCTGTGTGACTCATAGGTAACTGCCTCCGGGAGCAATCTCTCCCTAATGGGCCATCAAAGACTCTCCTGTACGACTCATCATCCCATTGCGAGATGCTTCACCCAGGGGGAAGAACCAACTATTCTCACCTGGATATAATTTGGGATCTGGGGACAGTACAGGCAGCCCTTACCCACTGGATTCCCAGAGGACCAGAGCTACCAGACCTTTCTGCGGGATCACTGCTTCAGGAAGACCATCTCATCTGGACTGCTTCCATCACCCTGCTCAGGCTGTATTCTGACTCTGTCAGTGGTCTTTTTGGTATTATCTGTCACTGGTATTATTGCATTTATTTTATTTTATTCTACTTTTTTTTCTGTTCTTCTTATTAAATTGTATTTTCTGACTTGGAGCCTCTCACTTGTTTTGTTTTCAAACCACTACAATTGACAAGATTGTACTTTGGAAAATTATTCAATAAATTCTAATGTATGAAAATGAAAATTAAGGTTATTGAAAATAAGAATTAAGAAATTTTTTAGACATGCTTCATACTCGTAATAGCTGGTCTGCACAAGGAGAGTCTTATTTGGGTATGAACTGATTGCATGATGTAGCTTTAGCTCTCAGAGAACACAAATTCAAACCTTCAAGAATAAATTTTCTGCCACAAAAAGAGTCTAAACCTGGGTTTATATTATAAATGTATCTGCTTAAATTCTTATTTGAGAGGGCTTTCCTGCACAGACAAGACTTTTGTGAAAAAGTTTTGAATTTAAACTTCTGTCCTATTTCATAAGACACAGCTTTTTCCTTTATGTCAAAGACAGTGTAGTAAGGCAAATTATTATTCCAGTTGTTCTGTTTTATATACAGTTTCAGAGTTATTAGGACAACATGTTGACTGCTCTTCTTTTCAGTCAATTGAATAATGCAGCAAAGAAGACAGCATTAAAGTCTTGCAGTGATTTTCTAAAAACAAAGTAAGAAAAACAAAAAATAAATTCAAAAACAGCCTGCAGTGTCCCTGTCTCAAGGGTCTTGAGTCTTAGATTGAATCAGAAAAGTAGAAACAGATCTGATGGGATGATTATAAAATGGCTTTTGTGGAGTAAAAATATTAAACAGGAAATTACATCTACCTATGTTCTTTTCACATCATATATCGGTCTGAAATGAGGATTGTTCTCAAGGATGGGAGCAAAATCTCTTAAACAGTTTATGTAAAGTCTTGGTGATGCAAATATGTTCCATATGTGTTCAAGTGTCTTCTTTGGGAATCATTCACACTATCATTCACAATGCCATCGACTCCAGAATTGACTGTTCACATTCATCATATAAATTGAGATAGTGGATCTAAATGCGGATGAATGGGACATATCCATATACCAACTCTAGATTCTTTTCTGCATTAATGTAAAATGCACGAAGTTCTATTCTTATGTGTGAGCACTTTACTTTTCAGCAGATGGCACTGTATAGTACATCCTACTGTGCTTTGCACTTTGCTTAAAATACCCTTTTGCCAACTTGACTTGGAAAACATGTTAAGTGTAACACAGAAAATCTTTGGATGATCTGCAAAAACAGGAAACATTCTGACCATGTTAAGGAGGAATAGCACAAGTTTCCCATCCCACCAGAGGCAGAAAATTCCAGTCCATACACACTGTTTATTCTGCCATAAAAATATACTTTACAATTTTTTAGTCCTTTGCCTCTCTACAGAAACTGTTGGCTAGAGTTGGACACAAGTACACAAGAATCACTTTTCTAATTCCTCGCATGCTTGAAAAATGCTTACTCTCTTAAAAGACATTTTCTCTTACAACCATCCATGAGTACTGGAGACTGAGATTTTGGACCCTAGGAAACATCTTCCTGGAGGAAGACTGTATATTGTCAAACTGCCTTTCCCAGGCAGATCGTTGTTTGTGCTGCAGTTGAGTTCCTGATCTCAGATACTGGTATTTAAATACTCAGTGGATAACTTTCCGCATGTACAACTACTCAGAATAGTACCTGTGTAATAAAGGAGGGTAATTTCAGTAAGGGGGCTTTGGATGTGGGAAACTTTGGCAGAAAAACTCTAATTTATTCAAATACTTTTTGGGGCTATGTAGTCCTCCATTAAAAAACAAAATACCAAAAAAGTAACAATACTTCTGAGTCATACCCTGCTTTCTTCTTTGTTGAGCATTTAGAAAGTCTGTGGATTACTAGGAGGTCCTCAGAAGTTTTTGAAATCACCACACCAAGCCTTGCACTTGGTAGCTAAAATTAACTTAGGACCAAAATATGAAAACACTAAGCCTTGAAGATTGGAATAGTTGTTTGGCTTCTTTATGGTTAAGAGGGAACTGTGATGAAAAAAAAAAAGTTTGAATTCTGGTTGTAAGTAAAAGATTATCAAAACAGGTTTTGTTTAACTTCCATCCACTAAAATAACCCCAAGCTTCCCTCTCTTCTTCTATCCTCATTGCTGACTCACTCATTTACTATTAAGAAACTGTTCAGGAAATGTATTTTACGCATTTATTTACATCTTTTGGGTCCACAGACCTCTTGACTGAATAGTTTCAAACAGGCTTGGAAGGAAAAAGTAATGGTCATGTCTTGGAATTTTAGCTTTTATGTTTTTCAGATCCTGTGCTGCTTTGATGTATAACTCTAAAGCTTCATAGCCTGTTAGTTACTGTCTTCCCATTTTATTCAACCAAAACAATTCTTGTCTGGGCTGAAACTCAAGAACACCTTACTATCTCAGGCCCCAAAAAGTGTAAACAAAAAGTGAGTCAGGGTTAACCCGTGATATGTAAATAGACCAAACTTATAATTGTCTACAAATCTCGTGACCATCGTCCATCTTGGGTGTAGCCTCTCTTGGAGGCTTTTGACTGCCCAAGGTGTACCTATTTAAGGCCTTTAATAAATATCTTGTTTTATTTTCTTAATCTTGTCTAGCCTCTTTTCTAGGTAGCTACTCCAATAGCACCATAATTTTTCCAGGAGTTATAGCTCCTATTGTGACTCTGAACCTGGATGAATGCTGGCAGTAGTATTTGGTCTGTGCTTCAGGAGCGGAGCACATTTGAAACTACTCTAGCATGGGCTGCAGGCAGCAATGACAAAAAGGATGGTCTCTATAAACAAAATGCTGCAGGACTCCCATCCGCTTCTCACTATCTGAATGTACAGAAGTGAATTTCAGAATTAGATTCTGCATGAGGAAGTTCAAGAGCTCTCATCTAATCTGCAGGCTTGTATGTTTCATAACAGCTTAGAGTCTGGCCCTCTAATATTGTGCAGTCTTTTTTTTTTCAGTGACTTTTGCTTTCATGAACACATGAATAAGTGTATATCCATTTTATATACTTATTTATATGTACCTCCCTATACATGTAGAGCTATATATACCTGTATATAAAGAATCCTTTTCACTTTTTATATCCATAGTACAAATAATTGTACACCAGAGTAGGTGTTACAGTATTATTTTGATAGGAAATCCAGTACATAAAAATGTCATTATTCCATTTGGAATCTGGAGGAAGATTCCATATTTCCTAGGAAAAGGCAAAAAGTGGTGGATGAACACAGAAAAAACTTCTGCTCTTTCCTACCAACTGATATTTAAAGGCCTTAAGTTTACCACAGTTTGTATTTTATTCTGTGTAGTGGAAAGACGCAAACCAGACTTGTTTTTCTCCTGTAACACCAAACGAGGCTTGTTTTTCTCCTGTAACAGCAGTGAGACCTGTAGATGTACAGTAACCATCCCTGCACCAGTATTCCTGGGGCCGGGACACTCCTCAACAAAGGTTCTTCAACTCGAACAACAAACCATAACTCACACAAGTTTCCCAGTGCTTGGCCAACTAGGGACTGGCAGAAAGGGGGAGATTTCTAATGCTAGACTACACAAACTCAGAAAAGAATACCCAAATAGTGCTGTAGCCTGAAATTATCGTATTAACAAAAATATTAGTTCATTTACATTTTTCACAACCTTAATTCAATTGTGGTAAATAAAATTATCATTTTTCCAACTCTGTGGTCAGTAAACCAGAATGATGTATAATGTAGTTCCATGAATACTGTAGACAAGGTAACTAGTCAGCAATCTGGTCCCTTTTTCTGTATTGTTGAAACATCATTCTCCATACCTGTACTATTGGTACAGGTAATATAAATTTTAAAAACACCATTCTTCAAAGGCATGGTTGTTGCACTGCAAATGATGTGCACTTTTACACTGTATACATTGCCTGTCAGTGCTCTGTACAGCAACAGGTAGAGTGTACACTATGGCATTTAGAAATGAGTGCCTTCTCATAGATTCCTATCCTCAGAGAAGCCAACACTATCAATTCTATGTGGCTGGGACAGATCTACGTGTGACTAAACATCTGCTTGTACAAACAGCAAAAATAAATTCCTTGTGTCACCAGGGCATATCTGCAAAATACATAAGGCTTTGCATGAGGGTGTAACTGTTGGGATTGTTTGTGATCGACTTGCATACTGAGTTGTCTGATTTTGCAATTGCACTAGTTTCGCCTCTATATACAGTGTGTGAGTACAATGTCAAGACACACCTTCATGTTTGTGTTTAAAAACATAATCTAAAATAGCAGTGTGTGACCTCTGTATTAAAATCATATTTAAAAGCTTTAAAATACGTGCAAAATGCTCACAAAATACTGATTTTTTTAAATCTTTCTCATGTATAATCTCTCTCTTAATGTCTGTTCATGTATAAGCTATATAAGGCACTTATATTAAAGAAACCAAATCTACTTGTAGACCAATATAGTTTGATTTTTGTTGATCTTGTACTATCTTTTTCAAATAAACACTTTTTTGCTTATTTTCTAAAACTAATTTTACATTTTAACTAAACATGGGCTTAATACTTGGGAATTCTCCATGTGGTGTGTGCAACCAAACTGTGCTCAGTTGAATTTCTTGAGCATGGCAACTTCCATAGGGAGATTTTTCTGACAGCCCTGTAAAAATATGCTGAGGTCTTGTTGACTGGACTTTTTTCAAATAATCATAGGGACATTCTCTACAGGTTTCAGAGCAGCTTCAGTTAAACATAGAATATGAAATTAAATTAGTTTCATATTAGATTAACTGTGTGCAGACAAAAAAGACAACTTTTATTAAATTTTAGAAAAGAACTGATAAAAAGCTAATGATATAACAATTTTGCTTATGCTACTAAAGCTTCTACAGCAATCATTCACCTAATTTTTAGTAAGAATTTTATAGGATTCTGTCACTTGTAGAATCCATAGGAAAAAGACACCTACTTGCAAGTCTATAATATGGGGCCAGAACTGTAACAATATGGCATTTCAATGCACTATTTTATTCTAGAATTCTGGATTTTAATGATGGGCATCCCTATAGAAAACTGGTTTGCATTGTTTGTTAATCCTTAAAGCAGGCAGCTCACAGGCTAGTTAATGTGAAGTGTGTCACCTTGTCAACTAAGTCCTGAGATTTGGAAGCAGTGAGGAGTAATTCAGCAATACCCTGGAGTGCTCATGGGGTGAAACAAATTAATTTTCAGTAGGCCAACAATTTTTTTCTTAATCAAGATAACTATTAAATACAAGTGGTTATTTTATTCACTTCTCCACATTGCTGGACAAATGGGAAGCCAAAGTTTTCTCCTAGCAAGTGTGTACTACATCCAAGGGAAAGTAAAGTAGATTAGCCTGCACAGTATTGCTGCAATTAGACATCTAGTATTGCCTCAATGTAATTTAAAAATTTGGTAATCTCTAGATTATGCTGCAGACACTTCCAATGGCAATGTGAAGGCATCCCTAGAGCTACAGTGTATTAATGTATCCCTCCACACAGCCATGGACTCCACAGTCTGTCTCTAAGTCATTTAAGCTATGACTAGAGGTTATTTATTCAGATTACTTACTAGTGACCTTAATTTAACCCATATTTTAAATATATTTACCATTAAACATCAAAAATTCAAGTAATAATTCTGATTCAAATGTAAAAAGAACAGGTGGAGAAAATCTCTTTTATGCATCAAGGAAAAAAATGTGCAAATAAAGACCAAGATTAGTCTGTCCCTAAAAAGAACAAGCAATAAAGTAATTGTTTCTAATCACTGAGGAAAATGGCTTCCTTCCTTTCTTACTTTCATTTTCCATGTGCAAATTTCTAAACAGTTGTTTTACCTCATGACTAAAATCCTGCAGGGACAGTTTTTTTTACTGAAGGATTGCACATGAAACATGTGTAGAAAGCACTGGTTATTTGAATCACTTATCCACCAGCAATGCTTAAGAATTAAAATTGTGTTTTTAAATATCTGTGTTTCTAGGATTTATGAATAAAAGGAGATCCTTTCAAACCCAAATAGAAAGTTAAGAGAAGAAATAACCTTCACTACCAACATCTGTGTAGAGAACCTGAGTTCCCTTCTATGAATAGCCTGCTGACTCTGTAACTTAATGATGAATATTTAAATGTCAAGATTAACAATTTTATCTGAAGTGTTCAACTACATTCTTCTCCACTGATGCTGAATTTAATAAGAACTGAAAATTTAATTAGTGCCTGCCGTAGCTTGATCAATTGATGAAAGTGGTTATATGGTTTGTTTACTTATGACAAGAGGGAACTGGGGCTGGTGATTGAGGAGATTCTGTCTACTATTGTGTTCCTTAATATCAACAAATGTGTATGTTTATACCGTGACTCCAATGTATTGAGACACCAGTAATAGAATGGTGTTTCTAACATGCATATGATACTTGCAAGACATGAAAGAAGGTGATTGTAGACAAAGCAAGAAAATAATGTCCCAAATGTTACGTTTGTTCCATTTACTCCTAAGCAGCCACTGAAAGATGGCTGGATAGACAGTGTAGCTTTATGCTGGAACTGAAAGCATCAGTCATTTCAATTTCAAATCCCAATTTTTATCTCTTTTTAGATAAGAGAATTCTCAACTTTTTCCCCACTGTGCTATGACATTTCTGAATCTTCACCCCTAGCAACACCTCATTTGTATCCTTACTAGCTTCGATTCCTTAATTCTTTCACTCATTGTCACTTTTCAGTTAATGAAAGTCTTAGAAAGCTTAATTCATTTGAATTTGATACAGAATTTAGAGCTAACATGACTCAAAGGGATGTGGGCAGTGCTGCACTCTTTAAAAATCCTACATACAGCGAAGTACACAATGTTTTGATTACAGGAAAGCAGTCCAATATTAACCCCTATATGGTTTAATTTCAGGTTTAGCACTTGTGTTGCCATGCCCAGAAAACTCATAGCCTGTCATTACACCGCTTAGTTTGCAGCCACATCAGCAGCTCCAAAATGGTGGCCAACAAGCAGTTAGTGAGATGCCAGCCACTTCAAAGAAGTAGATGTCCTGGCAGTAGACTTTGCTGTCCATGGTGACACTTACACACTGGAGACTGCAGGTGGTAGGAATATCTGTCCTGGGGAGGGAAATAAAAAATTACAAAATAGGCCAATGAGAGTGCTGTAGCTCTGATAGAAGAACAGACCTTAGCATAATTTTAAATGACGTAGGGTATGGATTTTATTAGCTCGGTTTACATTCCTCAGAGTTTGAGGAATGATCCATGGAAGAAGCTGGTCAATGCTATACAAGAAAAAGCAAGGTGTAGAAGGACGTTTTTGTAAAGCCAGCAGATGATGTTGCATATGTTTTAAAGGAATATGAAGTACAATAATAAAAATAGAACAATTTTTCTTTATAAGAACAGTTTTAAACTTATCTTTTAATATTTTTTAATTTCTCACAGTTTGTTGTTTCCTATTTTGGGTTTTATTTTTGGCATGTTCTCACATCAAGAATATTTAACTAATTCAAGGAAAAATCTAAATGTCTTAATGAAACTATCTCTGTTGAATTCAAATCAATGGTAAAAAAAAACCACTAACAACTAGGAGCAGATCAGGCCCAGGGAATTTGAACAGATACATTTCAGTGAAATCCATGACTAAAAAGATGCCTGTTCTTAGCAATTCCCACACACACTCCCCCTTTTAGAGTCAATCATTCAAAACAAATTTTGCATACTTTTCATGTGTTTCAGTGCCTGCCACGGACAGAAATAGATAATGGATGAAACCACCATCTGATGAATATTGCCCATAGATTATCACAAGCAACTGACTTAAATAAGAGTGATGTTTGTACATGAAGATTTTTTCCTTGCAGAATGTGGTCTGTGTAATAAAAAGTATCATGTAATAAACTATGAGATTTGAAGATGAGAAAACACAACAGGAATGGAGTGGCAGGTTCATAGATCTTGAATTACTTGCCCTGTATAAGCACAGAAGTCACACAGATTCTGAACAAATTTGTCGTGTCTTCGCTGTTTTCTTTATTTGGAAGCACTGTAATTAGTACCTCTATTTCACCACAAAATAATTCAACTACCTTTATTCACAGCCCAACAGGTAATGTGTAATCCCCCAGGGCCAGAGTGGGGAAGCGTGGATGAGAACATCCCACAGATGCGAAGCAGAGGACAGCCTGAAGGTAGTAGAAGTTCTCCTTTTGAAGGTACTGACAGAGATATCTCCTAATCTATAGTCTCTGGAGCATTTGTGCTCTACAGACAAGAGCTTGTCCTCTCAAATGTCACATGAAGAGTGACTGCTTATACCCGCAGCAGAGGCTGAGCAATTTTGGAGGCAGATCTGTATGGATGAAGTGTCTGGCCATAGCATGGAAACAACATACTTAAGGGAAAAATGATGTTCAATCAGTTCATCTCCTACTGTTCCTTAAACTGGGATTTAGCCTCCCTGTTTTCTCTCCTGGGAAAATGTAAAGATTCAGTTTTCATAATTAAAAAATCAATATTTGACAAGAGCTATCTGGTATTTGATTCTGTGTGCTTTCTCTCTTACTTAGCAAGATGTTTGCTCACAGAATCATAAAAACATTAAGTAATCACATATAAAATTGCTAATGGCATGTACTTTGTTAAACAAATGAAGTATAAGATTAATTTAGTCCTCTGGACAGAGCACCAGTTTCTGTGGATACTGCAAGAAAGCCCAAGAAAGATCCTTGTCCATTGCTCCTTGTGGCAAATCACTGAAGATGAGTTTAAATTTTGATTATTTTGATTTCTTTTAACTGTTTTTTATAAGTGGCTTGGCTGTTGCTAAGGATAGTGCTTGAAAATGTTTATGGGTTTTATCATGTAACGTCAAAACATATGCACAGCCATTTGCAAGAAGGGTGACTTGAACTTTGGCAGATATGAAGTATGTGCATTTAGGCTGATGAATACCAATGTATATATTTTTAAGTCAAAACAACTTTAAAAATATTTTTAAAATAATGAAAATAATAAAAATTATATATGGTATGAGTTCAGTACAGGTCTGGCAAGTTGACAGCTAAATTCTTTGAATGTTTTATCTGCAGCAGTATGCTCTATAACAGATGAATATTTTATTCTGATGAGAATGTGCATCCAACTACTCTACAAAGAGTCTGACTACATTTACCTAGGAATGATAGAGGATATTTATGTGGCACATATAATCTTAATGAGTATTATTTAATAATGAGTATATTACAAAAATGCATTCATTATTCTCATTCAGATTCACTCAGAAGCTACTCAAATAAATGCTCGAGATAACATTAGCAAATTAATAACTTTGGAGAAGCTATCACAGAGTTTCTATCCCTGAGAATAAATAAGGGCTAAGACAAAAAATGGTATGAGAAAAACTAAAAAAAATACTGACTAGTTACCTATCCACCGAGTACCATACATTTTATTAATTCAGTGAGGCAAAAAGTTTGGGGAAGATTAGACAGGTAAATTTGACCCACCTGGAGTTTCTTTGAAGAAGTTTATGAAAAGTACTTCCTCACAAAACATTTGTTCCTTATGCATAGAGAAAAGGTTTAGTTGACTAGATGATTACTGGATGTAAGTAGGAGGGATGCAGTACAGAGGCTTTTTCTGCCTCTTCAAGCTACCTAAGGCTCCCAGTGTGCTGGGCCCCCCAAATACTTTCTCAAGGTGCTTAGCTGACAGGAGAAGGGAGATTGAAAGAATATGGAAAGTGTAAAGGCAGATTCACAATATCCCAGGAAAATAGTGGATGGGCAAGGAGAAAGAAGTGACTCAGTCAGGTATCCACAGCTGAGGTGATTCTCAAAAGAACACCCTGCTTATTGCTCGTTTCAGAAATGAGGAGATGGATAACTATATTTTTTTCACACCAAAAAACCCTACATAGACCATGCAATAAAACAGCAAAAACATACAAACTACAAAAGACTAAGATGGTGTCCTAGGGTGACTATGGTGTCTGTATCCCCAATTGTCTGTTCTGTGTGTTCTCTACTTTTAAGACTAGTTCTGAGAGTGAGCAGGGAAGAAGAAGCGCGCAGTTTGTTTTGAAAAAACAGTGTTCACTCCTCTGCATCTGCTCTTTGTCCTTGGGTGTTCGTCGGATGCACAAACAGCGGCGAGAGAGAGGTTTTTGGTTTTTTTTCCTTTTAGTTAGTCTAGCTAGCTGAGGCAAAGAAGCTTCCTGGACTGGTTTTTGTGGGGTTTTTTTCTTCCTTTTTTTTTGGGGGGGGGGGACTGTTTAAATCTGCTCTGGACTGAAAAAACCCAGAGGAGCACCAGGAGCTGCACCTGTGGCCCACTGGGCCTGGACCTCGGCATTTTCCAGCACCAAAGGGACCGGGACTGATCAGAGACAGAGAGCTGAGCCAACTCACGGCCAGGACTTCTCTCAGTTTTGCCATCTCTCTCTTCGGACCAGTGAGAAGTTTTATTGTTTCATGTTATTAATTCCTTATGCTTGTGAGCAGTTTGTTTGTTAAATAGATAGTTTTTTCCACTTTTTCTCTGAGGAAGTTCTTTTCCCAGACTGACTGGGGGGTGGAGCCATATAGGTTTGCTAGGCAATCTGAATTCTGTCATTAACTAAATTTTAAATATTCGACTTTGCAATTTTAGTATACTTTCATTCCTTTTAAAGTCTTTTTGGCCTATTTGGCAAAATACTGAAGAGATGTGTGCATATTTCTAGTTAAGATGCAGTTACAGAGCATATAGTTGCCATGGATTGTGTAAATAAATCCTATTTTTCAGAATCGTATAAACAAAAAATCTTCCCCATTAATTTCCTTGACAAACAAGCTTGTCATTTTACCAGGGTTTGGGGTTTTAATATTTGTTAGAGCTGCATGCAATAGTACTATAAGAAACGCCCTCATTTTTTCTCATTCTTGAACAATTATATGCCCACAGTATTACTCTTTGAGCACTGCAGAAATGTACATAAATTCTCACTGACTCTAATGGAAGTGGAACCTGAGAGAGCTAAATTGTGCACAATTCCTTTTCAAGTTACAGTTTCATTCTTGTTCAGTTGCTCCAGCTGCCTATTGTAAAGCGAAAATAACTTGCAAAAGTGAAGAAATAGAGAACCATTCATGGTTCATTTTTTGTTCTCCTATGATTTAAAAAGGGAGATCTGTTTCATTTAAATTAAGCATAAAAATTCTCTTGAAGGATAAACATATTCAAGGGAAGCAACAGCTAAACTGCATTGGGAAATCTGTCTAGATGTTGCAGAAAAAGTGTGCATTGTATGTACAAATGGAAATATCTGAGGGGTTACAGAAGCTCCAAAAGCCCAATTCTTATCTTCTCATTAATATTTAATGTGGAATTTAAACTCCAGAAGTTCATCCTTAATTCAGATGCATTGGGCTCTTGTTTTGGCATAGAGGTCATTTTGTCTAATGGTGAAGTCATCATATGAAATTAGTGACACACAAACAAGGCAAATTTTTGTCAGTTTCTTCTTTTTAAAAGCAGAAGTCATTTGGAAATCACAAATAGATTTGACACAATTGGAAGCTGCAGAACTTTTTAAATTTCGTCTTGATAGCTGTCATTATTTAAAATGTATTTACACTTGTTCATAAAACAAGAACTGATATTCTGTATTGCAGACGGTTCTGTTCTGTAGTGTGTTATTCTTCATAAAAAATGGTAAGAATTAATCCCTGAAACAGTCTGAGTGTTTGTTTCCACATCTGATTCAAACAAGAAAGCTGCCTCTGCTGTGGTAAGAACACAAGGGTGACTGTGTCAGTTCCTGTAAGAGAAGGGAAGGTGAGACAATGAAAATAGGGATAGTTTCAGGTGATGCGAGAATCAGCCACTGCCCAGGAGGAGCACTTAATACAACACAATACAGTTGTTGGGTAGGCAGTATGAAAAGTATGAAAAAGTAGTATGAAAAGCAGCAAGGGCAGGGTAGAAGAGCAAAAAACCTTTGAACTAATTCTGCTCTTTTTGCCAGCAATGAAGACACTGATAATTAAGTACTCTTGGACTGTTCCTTAAACTTGCTGAAAAATTTGCTGACACTGTTACACAAAAAGCAGCAACTTTTCAATGCAGAAGCAAGGATGCCTTTTCACTTGGTAGACAGATTCTGGGAATAAAATAATTTTCTAACTCCTTGGTCCACCATAAAATATCATTTTAGTCAACATAATTGCACTCAATAAAACTTGTCTTCTCTCAGAAAATAATGTAGCACATAGAAACATAGAAGTGAAAAACACATAGAAGTGAAAAACTTCTCATTTGTCCTTCATTACAACATTCATCCTCTTTTAAGAATCTCCAAATTAACAATTATTACTAAAAATCAACTTTCTTATGAAGTACAGTAATATTTCTTTATATTTGGCACAACTGCATTGAAATGAATTCTCATGCTTGCACCAGCTATATATGTGAAAATCTGTGTGTGTTTATGTACATACACATGTGTCTTTGCGGGATGCACCAGTAGCAGAGAATAACACTGATGGCTTCAGCACATCAGTGCATTTATTCTTCTGTTGTCTTATATTTATAAGCTACAGTATGCCTTTATTTCAAGGTATAAAATATTGATTCAGGCTGCATGTGCAGAGAAGCTTTTTATAGGTCATTGGGACAGAGAAAATACTGCCTTTTCCTCATGTCTCTTAGCAATATATCTTGCATATAGTTCAGTTCTGGAAATCTATGTTTTGATATGTCTGAGGATACCAGTTATAATATACTTTTGAAAATAGTTCTCATGATTACATGAGTATCACTATCCATTTTGTCATCTGTCACATCTAAAGATCCACAATATCATAGTAAAATATGCTACAACCCAGGATTGATGTACTTTGTTTTAGCCTGTTGACATAAAATACTTTCTCCTAGCTGCTGCAAATGTGTTAGTTATTTATAGATACTGAAATTTACAATGAGTCTGTGTTTGAGGCAAACCATGTAGAAAGAAAAAGAATGTATGCTTGTTTTATGTAAATATGTGTATGTGTTGTCAATGTTAGGTGTAGATTCAAGGGGAAAATGAAAATTCAAATCAACTAGATACTATCCCAGTCATTTTTAATCCCATTGCTAGCCACCTTCTTTGCTTTTAAAAGGTCTGGAGACTTTTAGAATGGTTTGATGATGTCTACCCAGTAGAGGTGAAGATGAAAGCTTATTGTTGCAAATATAACCCTAAAAATCTTGGGTTTATATTTGTTCATATATCCAAGTGGTTTTCTATGGGAAGAGTGGACAATAGCAGTTGTAATGAAGATGAACAGAATTAGGACTTATTCAGACATTGGGGGATGATACATAAAACTAAATCAGTGTTATTCATAGTGGCATTTATGTGCCAGATTTATGAGATGTAGTAGTCTATCCCCATTACATGCTAGATGCTTTGTTTAAGGTGGGTGAAGAGGATCCTAATTTTCATCCCAGGTGAATTTCCCTGTACGAACTGTATAAGTTCTTCCTCTCGCTGTGCCACTTTTCTGTATCACATCTCCATTCTCATACAGCGATAATGAGATTTTGAGTTAAGGTTTAAAGAGGCTAGAGCTGTAGTGGTTTAAATATTCGGCAATTTCTATTATATTTATATATCATTTGCCAACAATAAATAGAACTGTTTTAAGATACCACCACCAAAGGCCTCTTTGCTGTTAGGCAAATTGTGAGGCAAACAGTCAATCTGGATTTTTGAAAGAGTTAGGAGGTTTAGCCTCAGGAAAGAGCTATTTTACATCTACCAGCTATTTGAATCATGGCATTTCCATCCCAGCTCCTTCCTACTGCTAAATCAGCACATAGCCCAAAAACAGAGCTCACCGTAACAAGATAATGTCATCAACACTGTGTAGAAAAAACAGCAAACTTGTACTTTGCAAAAAAGGTGTAAATATAACTATCTCCATTTAAAATTATGAACATCTCAGCAGTTTCTTATTCCTCTGCAAAATGTTTCTGACTTCATTTAATAATATTATCCACTTCCTGTTTGTAGTTACAAAAATGTATTTGCTTTTTGGCAAAAAATAATTTAAAATAAACTGGGAGTGGGGAGCAATGGGTTTTAATACCTCTGACAATATTACTAAAACATATCAAGTGAGGAATTCACAAGACTTCATGAGTTCCCTTGCCTGAGCTGTGGCAGCACATGCATGGGTAACAAAACATTCATAAGGTCTTTTCAAATGCTGCAAAAATTAGTATGTGACACATTTATTGTTTTCCAGTGTTCTTTTGAACACTACAAGGAATCAATATTCCAAGACGGTGCAAAAAGATTTATTGACTATTGCCCTCTATAAAAAATAAGATCTCTAGGGGGAAGAAAGAAAAAAAAAATTAAAAGAAAGAATAATTTTTCCCAGTGTAAACTCCAGGTAAGAAGTGTTGTTGAATCTCAGCAGTAAAATTCATGAGATTTGTGAAGCACTGCTGAATGAGAACTTCCACACATACTTCTGAAATATAGGATTATATGCCTTATTTAAAAATTCATAGACAATTAAAAAACTGAAAGAGCTGAGATGTAAGAGTTGAGCAGTATGCATATGCTTGTGTCTTTTTGTCTAAGCCACTTACTACATTTTTAGCTACATAATGTTTTTTCTAAGCGCACCTATATCTATCAAGAAAACGCATTAGTGCTGATCACTGCAATTTTCTTTTAATGTGGTATTTTTACTTGACACCCACTCACAGGATTACAATTTATTTTTTTACACACACAATAATATTTAACTGCTTGATGGAATGATATTATCACCTAATAGGCTTCAGCATGAATATGTGCCAGAAACTCTAGTATTTTCCCATCCTTTATGGACAAGCCCAAGAAGAGCTTTGAAGTTCTGTCACTGAGGGTGGTGAATAATTTAATAAAGCTGTAATTTCAAATATGCACCTTTATCCAGAAAAATTCTTGAACTTATGTTTAATTATAAGTGTAGGTATATTGGCTCCTGCAGAACTATTCATGTGCCTCATTCCTTTGCTGTTTTAGGTCTAAACAGCAAAACACACTATAATCAAATTAAAGGCTATCTTGCCATTGTTGGCACAGTTTTAAACAAGAGGTGATGTTTGGGCAGTCCCACTTCACAGTCTACCCTGGAAACATTTTTCTTTATGGACTATACAGATCTTTTCAATTTACAACCCCTGGCACTGACACAGTTACTGAAGTGAACAAAAAACCCCTATGCAAGTGACTGGAAATCTATTCTCTCATCCCTATTTTCTCTGTATCTTCTGTTTTGTGAGGAAAAGGCTGCATTTGTGTCGAATAAGAGTGTTGCTAGACATTTGTTTCCTTTCCTTACTTAATGCTGGCCCAGGAATAGTGGAGCATTCCTTTATGAGACACATATGGGGATGACTACATTGGACTAGACAAAACACAGTAAGAAAAACCCAACCATACATTTTTACCTCTCTGGAGTACTGTCCCCTCCCTTTGACTATCAAAGTCTGAATCGTCCTATTGTCCAGGACTGAGTATTCATCCCTCCTATAACAACTTAAATACAAATATATTTTCAGTGTTGCCTTGTACCGGTTATTTTCAGCCCCTTCTGTTTCAAGAGTGGAGAGCTCAGTTACTAGAATAAGGAAGAACTGGATACATAGGTATTTCCAGAAGAATTCAGTTGTTACTTTAATGCCCTGGAATGCCTTTTTTCCAAGCTATTTTTGTTAACATTCATGAAGTGCAATGAGTATAAAAGAAGATATTAGAAACAAATAACAAACAAAACAAAACAGAAAAGGATTTCAGCAAGTTTTCCCTCAATACCTAGATCTGATCTATCTAAAACTTGATAGTTGTAGGACAGGATGTTTCCCTATGATCCAAAATTGATGTAAAATTCTTTTGAAGAAATATTTTTGTTGGTTTTTAATAAACCATCTTTTATACAGTTGCTGTCTTCCTTATGACATGTCTCTGTAGTTTTTGTGAGTTAGCTTGTGAACTAATTTAAACCTAGAAATATAAACATATTTTTAAAAATTGTCCCACACTGACAAGCAGACTAATCATTTTGCATTCTAGCTTTTGTGAGGGGGGATAAAATTGCTATATAACATTTTAGATTAAAAAAAATACTTAGTATTAAGTATTCAATATTAAATTCCTCAAATTTAAAAATAAATCTACAGCCTTTTTTCTAAAAATGCTTCTTTCAAATACTGCTGATTTTCATTCAGGAGACACACTATGTAAGACAGTGTATTTATCAAGTTATGAAAAATTAGTGATCTGTAGTATAGCCTATAATAGTTTTTATGTTATTGGGCAAATACATCAGGGAAAGGTGTCCATTTTTGGACAATCCTCCACTTTCTCATTTTGAGGAATTGGGATGCTGACATCTGTCAGTGGCACTCCTGAAAAGATTTTATTTCAGAGGCATATTTCTGTTAAAACACTCTCAGGAGCTCTCCCCTTTTGCCCAATGAGCCCATGAAATATGTAAGATTATCTACATACATGACTTCAGATGGGGAAGACGTAGTGTGTCTAGACACAGGATAATCAGTTGATATCCTACCATAAAAACACAATTGGAAAGGGGGTTCTTTGCCTTTTCTCATTAGTCCTTAATTTATTGCTCCTGCTGAAGTCTTCCCTTAATTTTAATTAGTTAATTTCTGGAAATTATAGCATGGTATCAAGAAAATGATGGGAGCAAAGGGTTGCACATGCAATAATTGTCTAAGTGTCTAAGGAGGAAGATGTGAGATGAAAACTTCCTTTGCTGTTGTGTCTTCTTGCAGCAGATGAGCACATAGTGCTGACCTGACTTCAAGGCTCATCCTTTACTCTGCTTTCAGAGAGAACAGAGGCTCTGTGAGTGAAATGATTGTGATGTACTGGGATACAATAATGACACAACCAGGAACAAATCTCACCGTTGGTCACACATGGCACAAAACCACAGCAGAGTCTTCATGGTTTCTTTTTTTTTTAAGTGTTTTTGGCGTACTAGTCATATTCAGTATACATCCTTAATTATTTCAGGGAGTAAATGTAGTAGTACTCATAAAGTGGGACACTTCTAATGGTTATTAATATTCAAGTAATTGTTAGAGGAGGGATATTTTTGCTGAAGAAGGAAGAGCTAAAATGTATTTGCCCTGTGACTGGATAAATTGAAATTTATTCCCTCTATGTAGCTAGTCATCACTCTCTCACCACTATTAAATCCTGGTAGTATCAAAATACTCTCAACAGCCATCTTCGTTCTGTGGCTTCAAGTGCTAAGCCTTCCTGATACAGGCTTCAGTTCCAGCACCTGATCTGCAAACTGACATATCTCAGCACCTCATGAGATCTAACATAACATCTCTAATCGTCTTCTAGGTAGCAAGTACTGATGGTTATAGTGATTGTGGCATCTGATATTAGCAGCCCTCTAGAAAGAAGGTAGCTTATAAATCATCTTTCAAAGGAACAAAATCAACAATGTGTTCCACAAAGAAATAATCAAACCCATGTATTTTTTAATGAAATAGACTGATTATGTGACAATTATTAAAACATGATGAGTTATTTTGTCAATATATTCAAGCTAGGAAACCCATTAAAGGACATTATATTTCAATAGCAATACCTATAACTCCATGTGAGTCTGTAGAAATGAGAAGTTGTTAAATAATGGTGTGTTGCTTACCCAAAAGTACTTCATAGCCTTGCTACTAAAGCAATTAGTAGCCAGCAGTAACTGTAGGCATTTTATTAGAAAGACTGTGACTTAAACTTATGCAGAGATTGAACCACTAGTGATAAGTTTTCAGGATGCAATGCATGGAAAGAGTTTCCAACATGTGGAAAGAGACTGTCAATTTTCTCTGAGGGTGTTTCAGGCTGTATTTTGTGGGAATTGCTGAATCTAGCTGAGAGAGATGAAAAGCAATGTGTCAGTGATTTCCATTACCCAGTTACAGCTTCACACAAAAGAGGCACCATGTTTTAATTGATTATCCAGCCTTCTCCAGTTAAATAGTTCACATGAGTTGCTCATATGAAAACATTCATCCTCATAGAAATTATGAATTTAAGACAGTTATGTAGGATGAGTTCCCTAAATACACTGGGCCACTGATTCCAGTGGGGTAAAGGCAAGTAAGAAACATAGAAACACCTTTTTTTTACTCACTTTCCAAAGAGGCTTGCTTTTTTCTAGTCTATCAGAAACATGAGTTACTGTAGCCATGCATCTCAAAACATTCATCCACCAATGAGTGGCTTATGATTGCTGCATGTCTACTTGTAAAAACATAAACAAGTGTGCTCTTTGAAAAACACATGCAAAACCGTTCATATAAAGACTGTTATAAAGACTGTTTTGAAAATCTTTTACAGGAAAGCCCTCTTCATCAACAGCTACAATAAATCTTTAACATTCACTGCAACATTAAAAGATGTCATTTGAGTGTGGAAGGTGAAGCGAGACCAGAAGTGGACAAAAGTTTGGTTTTCATGGGTATAAAACGAAGGCAAGAATGCAATTTTCAAAGAAATATTATTTACGTTTTTCTTGAGCAAATGACATGATTAAATATTTGCCTTCATAATTGTAGTCAGATGTTGGCTATAGAAGGAAGTGCATATAAAAAGGTGATTTTCTAAGCCTGCCTCAAAAAAGCTGATGCTGTGGATTTAAGCAATAAATGCATAAAAACCTCTACAGATCTTCCAATATATTCAGAGCCTGAAGTTACTCAGCAAATTTATTTGATGAGTTAAGTGAGAGTATACTTTCTAATTTGTTTTCATTCTTAATTACCAATTTATTCTTTTGATTCATACACGGTAAATTTTATACTGTTGATTCCCTCTTGACCTTGCGCTTGTAACTGAATCCTGAGTTCTGGCTTGTGGCCCAGGAATATGTAGAAAATTGTTTATATTAGCAGCAAGCTGCCTTGAGCTGCAGTGCTTTGATTTAACGTTATAACTGTACTAAAAGTAGCATAGCTTTCCCATGTACTCTCTAGTCTGCTCAAATCCCTTGTCATTATAACAGATGTTTGGATTATTGTTCTGTAAACTATGTCAGAATTTCAACCTCTCATATGTGTTTATTATTCTCTGAGGGTGATATTACAAATGTTCTCATGCACAATTGATACAGCCTGTCTTTTTCCCATAAAAGTGCTAAGCAGAAAGTTTTCGCTAATCAAGAGTAAACACTAGTTTTAGAAGGAAAAAAATTTGTTTTAAATCTCTTTTGAGAAATGTTTGTCTGGAAGTTGAGGATATCACTCCTTTTCACAGTATATACCAGAGGAGTGTGAGATAGTATTTGGATTACTTATTATAGTAAACAATATTTAAAAAATGAAAGATTTAGGTTCTTGTATAAAGAAATAAAAGTGACATACAGTCGTTTAATTATTTTATCCTAAAGCCATAATAACTCTCCTGCAATTTTACATTAGTAATCTAATTGACTGAGATTAGCTCAGTTTGTTAGAGCATAGTGCTAATAAACACCTAGGTTGTGGATTTGATCCTTCTGTGGGCTGTTTATTGCTGTTGGAGTTGGTGTTCCTTGTGGATCTCTTCCAGCTCAGAATATTCTGTGCTTCGTTAATTGTGTGCTGAGTTATAAATGCATGTCTGCTGAAAGAACATATTTAACCTTCTTGCTATAGACTATGAAATAATAATACTATAAGCTGATTATTAGAATCAGAGAGAGCAGAAGACTGAGATTTTTTGTAAAGATTTCAAGATTTAGAGGGAAGCAGCTTCTAGGAAAGCTTCCTCTTCTAGGGAAGATAAATTTTTGTAAAAATCCTCATTAGCTCCAAAAATAATACCCATTATTATGAAGAAAGGGGGTTTAGTAATGTTTTTAAAGCTTGAAGTATTGCTTTCCATCTGCATTTCATATACTTATAGTAGATCTCTCATAGGCCTAGAATACATTTCCTGAGGTGACTTGATCCTGTTTGAGGTTGCCTAAATAACAATCAAAAAAATCCGTTACACTTTCTGTTCTCTCTCTGTTAATACACACATATGTACACAGGATGAACTTGGACACACATTACACCAATACATAATTTTATGGTCTTACAAACAGGAAAATCATTATTTAAAAAGAGAACTAAATATTTTTCTGTGTTTGATAATAATCCAGTCTACTATTCACCTTTCTAATTCTGTAAATATAAGCTAAAGACCTCAAGAGAAGTTCTGCATTCATAGAGAGAGAGGTTGTCTATGAAAATAATTTATTCCACTTGACATACTTATTTTTCCTTTTCTTTCCTCTTCCTTTTTTTTAATATATTCTGTTTATCATTAGGCTGTATTGTCATTGTCTGTCTGCTGTGGGGTGTTTTTTAAGGGTGATGCGTATCTGTGGATAATATACTATTGGAATCCCTTACTGGCATGAAAAATGTCTCAGACCTAGAGAACACTCTTCATACTTTAATAGAGTCAAAAAGAGGGTGCAATTTTATGGTGCTCATGCAATTATCAACAAAAATGACCCCAGAGAAAAAAGGGTGATGGTATTGCTGTTAATTACTTTACCTTAACAAGGGAAACCAGCTACATAGACAGTAGACTTCAAAGATTTTGCTGGAATCCCTACACATATTATTTTTGCATTTGGGATAAAAAAAACAAGGTCAGCTTTGGAAATGATTAATGCCTTTTTACTGAAAGCTGTACCAAACGTCCTTGAGTTTAATCAAAACTATTTGTTTTTAGTCAGCTTTGCTGTTGTCTCTNTCATAAATCATGTGAAGTGGCGGCTGGGGTTTGGTAGCATTTCAAGTGTTTGTTGAGATGTCCTGGACTATTTGAGGAGCTGGTGTGAGGAAGGATATTGTGTTGATCTAAATCTTCAGTATGCTGCATTTTTTCTGTTGTGAAAATCAAGGAATATGTGAATTAAAAATGTGGGCATTTTCCAAAGGGCAATCTACACTTAAATGGTCAGCTTGTAGAAAACTAGTGTGTGATTATGTCCCCCACCATGTCAGTGGATTAGAAATCTTGTGCAACAGATGATTATATTGCACAAGGAAAATATCCTGGGTTTGTAAATTTCTTAGTCATTCCTTTTACATGGAGGCAGGGGCCTAAGCCCTTTCTCTGCCCATCCCTATGTGACACAGTCAGTCAGGTGCTGAGGGGTAAGCAGTTTGCACAAACTTGTCATTTCGAGGTGCTGCTCTTTTGTTTTGTATTTGTTGTTTTGGGCTTTTGGGCTTTTTGCTGTAAATAGCAAAACACAAAACATGATCATGTTGAAAATGCTTTCTTTGAAAAATGTTTAGCTGTTATCAGTTATGTGCAGAGATTTGAGTTGATCATTGTATGTTTTATAGAGTGTATCTGTATGGCTATATACTTAAGACATGTTTTTCATTATATTTTACTGTACTGTGAGGACAATGGAGAGCTCATCCTTTGAATGTTATTTATTCAGCTGGATTCTCAAACATGTAATTTGTAGACTACTATAGAAAGTATCTGTTCTGTTATCATCCCTAACTCTCACAAAGTTTATTCATCATGAAAATTTGATTTCTTTGTGTCAAGGGACCTCCAGAAAGTTGGAAGATTTCTTTTGCTCAATCATTTAGGAGGATTTGCACTTGCAAATAATACCTAGTGCATGCTGCATAGAGAATAGAAATCATGGTATAGCATTCACGTTTCAATTCAAAGATTTATTGTTTAACAAACTTGCTCAAGAATGTTTGTATCCCACTAACTCAAACATAAGCATAAGCTTGAGTACTTACTTAAACTGTTTTATTTAAAGTCAACTGAGTAAATGTCAAATGGTATTGGCAGTGTGTCTGGGATACCAGTGTTACATTTCTGAAGCCCATATATGTGAAAAGATGGATATCCATCTCTCCTGGTAAGAAAAAAATCAAACTGCAGAAAATACACATCACACGTAGTTTTGGAGAAAAAATATCACAGGGCCCGTATCAGTGAACATGTGACTTTCTTGGTGTCCAAGAAGCACCATGGGCACATGGATTGAGACTTCTCACTCCAGGAAAGAAAAGGGATCTCTCTTTACACAAATCATATGTCTGTGTGGTTTTAAGTGACCTGAAAAATGAAATTTAAAAAAAAAAAAAAAGAACAAAAATTTAAACAACAAAAAAAATCTTTAATTATTTTTATTATATGCAAAGTCACCTGTAAGTGTCAGTCCAGTGAGCATCTTCCCATTGCCCACCAATGTTTTTCTCCTGTACAGAGATTTCTCTGGGAGCCAGGTGGGATCTTAAGCACTTCTGACTCTATGTCAGCCCGAGCCGCACTGCAGACCCTGTGCATACAGTGAATGATGGTAATTATAGTGAAGGATCTAGGGTATTATTTATTTCTCACTAGCAGACAGCACCTGACAGTCTTTGTATATCAAGTTGTTATTAAAATCCTATGTCTGGATGTTAAGCTGACTTATTTTACAACTAATCTTCTTTTACAACTAATCATGTACTATGTATAAAGTTTGGTAAGTAAATTCATCTAATTTGACAGGAGAGATATTAAAATGAAATAATTTATGTCATAAAATAAACCATAGTAACTTGTTTTTGTGATTGCCAAATGCAGTTCCATTACTACATTGGTGTAAACATCTTTTGAGTAATTTCAATCTTATATTAAGACTGGATTTGCATGATAGCACATAATTTTATTAGTTATAGAATGCGTTTTCTGAGGATTTTAAGTATAAATCTCTTCAGAATTATCATGCCACATGGAAAATAGGGACATACAGAAATCTTTACTGATGACTCCCATTCGGAAAGCATGTCATCTGTGCTTTTGCACTGTGCTGTGATGCTGATATACGGTAGAGCTCAAGCTGCGCTAGAAGAGAGAGAGGTCTGCTCTAGTTTCCTCCTCTGAACTGTGCTTGTGTCCCAATCCATTTGGGAAAACTTTGATTTCCTGAAGAATGCCTGTTGGTAGAGGATAACTTATGATATAGCCAAGTGACAACAATATGAATAGCATTTCATGAACACAAAAAATACATCGTTCTCCTTTGCTTTTAGGGTTCAGTTTTATCTAATTGCATGAACACATGGGAAGACAAAGAATGTGGCAGGGAGGTCCACATTTAAAAAAATATTACCCAGAGATAAGTATGCAAAACTTGATGTTCAGATCTCAAAATAGTAATGGCAGTCAGTCATATCCAAAATGGTTTGGTGTACTTAAGCATTTGCAGTGGAAAAAATCTATTGAGGTTCATTTTCCCATCCTCCCATTCTCCTTTCCGTATCTTCTGGTCTTGGTTTAAAAAGCTTGCACATGACAATACCTGTTCTTTTTCCTCTCCACTTCCTGCTATCAAACAATTGAAAATCAGTCCCACCCTGCAAGCCACAGAAAAACTTACATAAGATGTGAAAAGAGGCCGGAAATTACACAAGCAGGTAAGTTGCAAATTGCTTAGAGTGTTTAGAATGTTTACATCTTGACAAAAAAAACTTCCTCATGACTTACTTTCTTTTATTTATTTTACTCATACTCTTTAATCCTGCATAACTGAATATAATAGGTAGAGGAGAGGACAAGATATCCCCTTAACCAATATCTTCAACCAGTAAGAAGCATCAATTGCTATTTTCTTAATGTTTTGTTTGAAGAAATAGTTAAATAAAACATATCAAATACCAGATCACATTAAAAAAATATGTATTTAAAAATATAAATGGCCACTATAACCCTATTTGATCCAAAAGCACCGACTGGTGTAAAGAAATCACAGGAGGCTTATATGTATACACTCTACAGAAGTACTTTACTATAAAAGCAAGGACCCCTGCTGGCATATGTAATTTAATGTGCAGCATGCCTCTCCTAATTCAATCAGGTCTCTACATCCCTTCTTTCATATTCTGCTTGTATTCCATGTGCTAAAGCCATCAAGATTTTCAGGATGAAATGAATGCTTGTATTAATCCAGCAATTTCCATTTAAAACACAGCATCGATTTGATTAATAAGGTTTGATGCTGAATAATTATACAGCAAATATGTAGGATACAGAAAAACCACAGATGTGACCATCAGCTAAAGCCTTGTGGGAGAAGGGGGTCAAAGGGAAGCAATGGCCATGACTGAGGTGATAAATTTTTGGCTTTTCTCTTATGCAATTAACAAGCAATGCTGCTATTAATTTGCCACCCTCAGAGTCATCACTGGTCAGATGTGTCAGGGTCAAGGGGCATAGGGGCAGAGCAGGGGTCAGCATCCCAGCAGCCTTGAAAAGAAATGAGAAAATGAAAGAAATCCAAATTAAATGGTAGAGCACACTTTTAGCAGTGTAGCAGGGGGTGGGGCATCTCTTTAACGTTAAGACTCCAGGTTTAGAATAATAAAAATGTTCTCTGCACATTTAATTCAAAGTAATCAATCTGAGGCAGAGCACTTGAACATCCAATAAAAGAAAATCAATGTGGTCTCTACAAGAGAAGACAAACAATGCCAGCTTTTACTAAAGGGATTACAGGTTAACATTTATTCATTGTATTGTAATCTGATGTCAAGTGGTATAAAATTAAGCCAACAATCCATTACCACCCGTTATAGGCTAGGTGCTGATGTCATGCAAATTGACTTTTCATAGGACTTACTGAACCATTTCTGTGTTCTAGCTACAGAATATTTTTATGCAGTTGCTGAACTTCAATAAATTCTATTCCATACTTGTAGTAAGAAATATCAAAAGATAAATATTTCTCATTTCAAAGCAGAGTTTAAATTTTTGCGTGGTTTCCTTGCACTTCCTATCATTAACTAATCAAATGGAATGTAGTTTGTCTTTGGTTAATAATGGGAAAAAAAAAAAAGCCTTAATTTGATAACTGAAACCAGGTAATAGTTCTCCAACTCTCCACTTTTGTCCTACTTACTTCCCATTAATATTACTAATTTTCAAGTATAATAAATCAAAAAAAAAAAAAAAGTCAGTTTTTAAAAGATGTCTATGCTGTTTAGGGGCAATCACTGTAATTTGTAATAAATCACTTTACAAGGAAGAGGGATTCCATGTAAATGTCAGCTCTCAAAAGAAATCTTTGACAATGAAAGGCCAAATCTTGTTTCTGAGCAAAATCAATTGAAATTTGCCAGTGATGTTGATCAAGGTGAAATAGGGCTCATATATCTGCCTTTAATAAGCCACTGTAAAAGGAGTAAAGCTTCTAAATGATGTATCATAAAAAAAGGATTTGTATCCATCAAAAACATTTTCTAGGTGTTAATTCATAGGAGTATAGGGGGTTTGGGCATGTGGCTCAAAACCCAAATTTTTCGTGTTGGTTGCTGGCTGTAGTAAAAAAACACTTAATCATATCAGTTGGGACAAGGGTAAGCACAGTGCTCTTTTCAAGTCTCAGAAAGAGTCAGTACTCTTAATTTTAACATAAAACAAAATAGCTATAGGAGTTGTCAAAGTTAATGTTATTTTTAAAACAGTCTGGTTTGCTGGGTTGGGTTACTTTTATGTGTGTGGAAAAACATTACCACATGTTTGAAAATAGTGCTGATATTCTGCAGATTGTATTGCACTGCAGCTCTCTGCTACTTCAAAACACTTCAGAATTTAGACAGAGGTAGGAAGGGAAATTGGACATGACACTATTTTAATTATAAAAGCTAAGTTTGGTTTTGCCACCCTTGACACAACAGAATATTTTTAGCCAGGAAGATATCTTTCTGTTTTTTTCACCTTCTTCTTTTATACTTAACCTTGTGGTTCTAAAAGGAAATTAAAGCTCTAAAGTTCTCAATATCAATGTGTCAACCCACTAGCAGGCCAATGAGGGTAGTGCAAACTTTGATTATTTGAGCAATGGAAAATAAGAGTAAAAAATTATTTTATGGATTTGGTAAAGATAGAAAATTAATGCAGTATTGCTCCTTCTTTTGCTTTGCTAATTATTGCATAATTTTGCAAGTGGCTGCACAAACTCCTACTTCAGTTTCCTCTCTCTAAAACAGCAAAACTTTCTCTTTTTTTGCAACATTTTTCAGCTTTCTGTTGTGCAAACCCAGATGACTACTACAGGAAGAAACCCGTTTTTAGGGATTGAAGCTAAAGGGCTGCGCAAGCACCAAAATTCAGCTGTGTTGGGAGGACCAAAATGTTCATCTAGAATTTTTCTCCAGTCAAGTTTAGGCTAAAATAAGTGGGAAAAGACAATTAGGATTTCCTCCTATTGTTCTGGCACAATGGTGAGGCAAGGCACAACCTTGAATCCTCTGCAATGTCCATGAATTTTTAGACCTGACACATTTTCTCAAGTTCTCTGCTTTCTTCTGTTGCTGTCTGCATTTTTTCCCAGGCAATGCTTTGCTTTTTCTGCCCATGGCTGCGTAGCTCCAGGGCCATTTCTGCAACATCCAAAGCATCAGTGCCAAGGAGAAAGAGGTGCTGCAGAATTGTTAGTTCACCCCCATTCACACCCATTCTCATAGTGTCACCAGCTTTGCCATGGAAGCTGCTCCATACTTAAAAATCTGGCCATCAGAATTCAAATTTAAAATGTCATAGTAAAGTAGGTAGCTTATATCCTCCACACCCATCATCAAAATGAGGTTCTAGTGCTTCTCCCCGCTCTGAACAGTGAATCACAATGCCAGAGATCCAAAGTGCATGAAAAAAAGTGTGAAGACAATGGTCAGACGCAAGAGACTGATCACTAGAATAAAATACCCTCCTCCTGGAAAATATTCTGGGTTTCAGTTTCTGAATGTTTTATGCTAAGGTTTCAAAAAAGGGGCAATTGTTTGGCCTGAAGAAGGCCATCATATTCCCTATTGCATTGAAAAGCATCCTGCTTCTGCATTTTTGAGCTGAGGGCCGCAAAAGGTCTGTAGTAGATTTCTGTATAATTCTAGTTGACAGTGGGTTTTAGATAGATATAACCAGTTAAAAGTGATAGAATACTATGGGCTGAGCAGCACTTATTATTTATGCCTGCTGTTGTGAGGCTCCAATTCATTATTGTAACAGACCAAAACAACACAGCAGCTGCACAGGACATAGTTGTAGTATTGATTTCGCTTCTCAACAGTCTTCTCTTAGGATGCAGAGTGCAAGCAAACATGCACAAACATCACTCGGTTCCCCTGATTCTGTTACATGCTTCCTATACCTCCAACTAAGGCAACCTCAAGATAGAGCAAAATGTCTCTTTAGTTGAAGGCAGACAGCGCTCCAAGCCTGACTCTAAGGGGTTGTGCAGATGTGATGACCTTTCTTCCAGAGACCACATTTCACACTCAAATTGCCATTAGAGCTCTGTGCTCCCTCGAGGCCTACAGTCAACTTTTGTGTCAACCCTCCGCTGGGGTTAAAAGTCAGCATGGCATTGTGCCTACTCTGCATACTAAACAGAGTTAAGCAAAAATAAAAGGCAGATCAGCCCTCTGTCCAAGAGAAATTGCATCTTTTTAAAAATATTTTTTTAACACAAGCTATTTGCCATGGTGATATATACAATATCTAACTGGCCAGTGGGAGTTTCCTTGATGTAAACTGTGAATGCATAGGAAATGCTGCACTTTTCTGACTCCAAATTAACTATAAAATTCAGCACTTACAAAAGCAACCTCTACCTGCACCTAATTCAGCAAATGCTTTTTGGAAGTGCAGAATTGGAAATGAAAGGTTTTATTTCTTCCTTTAGGATAACCTAAACACAATATTTCTGTGAGCAGCTTGAATATTCAGCTGGGTGTCAGCCACCCAACTTTGATCATGACACACAGCCTCACTGCAGTCCTTCCATGTGAACTACCATAGGCTCTCGGCCAGATTAAGGTCTTTGATCCTTGTGCACACAATGCAGAGAATTCCTGTTAAAGCTTAGTAGCAGTTATGCTGTAAAGCTCAACATAGAATTTGTACTATATAGGATTCTTTCCATAAAGCAACATTTTGCACCCCAAACCTTCATCAGTACTGTGGGCACATGTGCTTTGAAACACAAATTCCAAATTTCACATCTTAGAGCAACCTGCCAGCAGTGGGTGTAGAAAACACAGTGGCTCTGGAGAAAGAAGGGGTGTTTGCAAAAGTCTCATCGCCTTTGAAACAGAGCCCCACAGTCTTCCTAAACTCCCAAATCTCCCTTGAGCAGATCTGGTATGGCTTGAACTTGATACAATGAACACATGTGAGAGGTCTGCCTTGCTCTAGAAATGGTGAACATCCATCAGCCTTTAAAAAGAACAGACAGTTTGATCTATCTCAAAAGCAACATCTGAGTAAAGGAAGTTTCAATTTACATTAAATCCCTTGAAGCTAGCCACTTGAAAATAATCTTTCCATATGTAAAACCATATTCCTATGGCTGCAAATAGTAATGGTGAAAAATACTTTCTCAAAAACTGTTTGAAGAAGACCTAAAATGTTTTCTCTGAAATAAAATGAACATATTAATTGTGAAGGCCTATTGACATATCAGAGAAAAGCTGTGTCCCCACAGGTCATCAGAGATTTCTGAAAATATGATGAAACATTTAACCTACCTGACACAGGTTTAATCAAGATGTTGAGAGAAATCAGATATGTTTAACCATAAACTAGACATGTTTATATACTGCCCAGAAGTTGCTTCCTAGTGCTAAAGCAAATTTCCTATATAGACAGTGTAGGAAATAGGAAATATGTCTGTCAGCAGCAGGCAATTCATGGTAGTTTCTCTTTAAAAAACAATACCATTTAAAAGGAAGTCAGCAATTTTTAGTTTATTAGAGGAATGTTTTTCTATCTGCGGCGCCCTAAATTATTTCCCCATTCTTTGGTTGTGTAGAGAATTGGAAGACAAACCCAAGTTATTAAGGCATCTGTTATAACATCACATGCAATAAATACACAAAGCCTCATCCTAGCCCATCAGCAACAGCAATCTGTAACTTGTGTCACAAGTCTTTCATATGGCTACTAAACACCTCATAAACGTGAGTTTTAAAAGAAAGAGAAAATAGCTGCCTTAAACGCCACCATGGCTGGTGGTTAACAGAATTGATTGGCCAAGGAATTCAGTGGACAGTTGTACCTATAAAGGAAATATCCTGTATGTAGTCACAGCTGGAAGTTGAGTTAATTCAATTATGAATGATATCTACCCTAACTCCTTCATAAGCTCCTATTACAAGCTCCTCTTTGATATAGGGCTGCTTGATCTTGTCTCAAAGCTAAAAGCTAAAAGAATATCCATTTTAATATTTCCTCTATTACTTGAAATGTTTGGGTCTCAATTAATTTAGAAAAGAACTCAATGTCAGAAACGTGCTTTTTTTGCTACATTCTCAAAAAATTTAAAAAATAGCCCAAATAATCCAGAAATAGTTTCATTATATGTTTGTTGGATATATTGGCATCCCTTTATAAAGAGATGGGAAAGTAGATGTATGCTACCACCTTTTTGTATTTGGACATCCTCTTCCAAGAGGCTTTGTACACTGCAGACAACAGGCTTCACAAAGCAAACCCCAATTAACACTGTATTTTGCAAACTGTTGAGAAAAAGGAATGTTTTCTGTATATGTCACCATATTTGCAATGCTATGCTAAATCACCAGTGAAGTGATAGCCTCTGAAAAAAACTGCTTCAGACCAACCAGAGCAAAGCAAGTGTTTTCCTTAGATGCATAGGCAGAGATCTTTTGTCCTTTCCCTCTTTGCCCTTTAGTCTGCTCTCTCCAAGTCCTGCACAAGTACACGAGAAAAGGCTCGTCATTCTGGGAGGTGTATGCTCCTTTTTTCTTTATTATATATCTCAGTGATATCTTTGTTCAGTTGCTCTTCAAGCCACTGCCATGACATTTTGTTTCAACTTCATTTTCTTATTGCAAAAGACCTTGGTAGGATTTTCTGGCAAGTAAGAACTATTAATAATAGGTTCCTGTCATATTAAAAAGTCAGAAAGCTGACTGAAAGGGAATGTAAATCTTCATGTTGACTTTCTTACATCTATCTGTTTGTTTCAGAAGCTTCAGATCTTCAGCTATAGTAGTGGGGGGATTATTGTTTATTTGGTTTTTATTGAAAAAAAATTGTGCTAGAAGCTCACAGCTTTAAAAGTGTGAAGATTTTTGATTATCATTTATCTGCCCAAAAATACATCTTATAATAAGAGACGCAGAGTATTCTTAAAAAAAATAAAAAATACATAATGAACAGCATAGTCGGTTTTGAAAGATCTATTGAACATTTGGGCACACCAATTATTATAGGTTTTTATTTGTCCATTCTTTTACAATGCATTGCATTTGTCAAGCCAAGCAGCCCTGAAAGGGTCATTCCAATCTATCAGAATGATAGACAGTGGTGTGAACCAAGATACAGGAGGCTGTCCACATTTCAATAGCTGTGTTCTTTAATCTAATGTTAAAGGTAATTACCCAGATTACTTTGGGTAATCAGCCAAATATGACAGAGTACCCTGTAGTTCCAGAAGAAGTCGGGAAATTTTTGGCCAAACACAGGATAAAATGGAACACTTTCCTCACCAACTTTGTGGAGGCAAAGGCTTTTATTCTTCTAATTCACGGTGTGCACTGCAGGATACACCAGTTTTCATAGATACATGAATTATAAATTAAGACTAAAACTCAGAATTAAAACACCAGAAATATTTGTCTAAAGTCAGTAAACAATGGAATAAAAAGAGGAAAATAAAACTGGGCATTACAGATTATATTTCAGCCCCAAACAGAGTTGCAGCAACTGCAAATCTTCATTTCTTGGAGTCTCATGAGATAAAAGAGAGACATGTAAAAAACAGTAACACCCCTGCTCTTTCTGTCATCACCTCAATGTGGCGGGTGCCACCCCAAAAAGGTTTTGACAGGAGTATCCACCTGATGTGGTATTCCACAACAAACACAACCACTACTCTCAACTCCTCTCTTCCGTCCCAGCTCCGCTTAGGCAGGATTCCTATGTGAACTTGAGTGATCACATGTGATCTGTGGAATCAGCCCCTGGGGGTGTCCTGTAATGCAATGAGCAAAAAGTAGAATTACAAGATGAGAACAGAATCATCTAGAGATGATGGAAACACGTATTTTATTTTAAATAATAGGGTTAAATACTTCCACCTTTTTCATCCTTAGCGGCAAAACTGATCATGTAAATTTCTTTCAAGTTTCATATATTTCCACCCAACAATAGTGAATACCACTATATCTGTATAAAAAACTTTAAAAATTACTAGAGTGATCACTCCAATGGTCTTGTAGCATTTAATACTCAATAATTTTTAAAAAGGAAATGAAAAAGTATGCTAGAGGGGGATGAATCTCAGAGAAGCACAATCACATTCTGCTTTGTAATGAGGTAGTATTTTTGGTTTGTTAGATTGTAAGGAGTATAAAGCTTCCTTCTTTTTCTTGTATAATATGAGACCAGCCAGACTGAACTTAATACAGTAATATTGTAATATAAAGGCACCATATACATGGCTTCCAGAATGTATTACAACAACAAAGTATATGTTATTGCAGAAGTATTAGTCCATCCTAAATATGCCATTATAATCAATACAGGGAGAGTTAAATAGAAAAAAAAATACAAATAATGAAGAGAGCTGTAACTTTTTAACCACATCAGATATCCAGATGTGAAAAGGTCAAGTTAAACCACACTCCACAGTAGTATTAAAATTAGGGTTTGTAAGCAGTGATATATATGATCTTGTAGATGAAACAATGTTTACCCCGCCCCTGAAAAGAGCTCAGAAAATAGCATTGACACCACTTGTACCTGGAACACATTATGTCTGTTCCTGCTGCATGACTTTTTAGGACTAGAGGGTTGATTTTGGTAACCTTAAATCCATAAGAAATACTAGTTTTATCATACCTTTTACAAACATTAGACTCCATCTATCAGAGCTTTGAAAGCTTATTTTTAACGGTCCCACCTACAGCCACTAACTCCCACTTCTTACCTAGGACATAATTAAACTACTCCAGATCCTCATTAACCTGTTCCTTTGATCTCTGCAGTGATGATATGCAAAGCCATCTTATAAGGCCTCATCTCTTGCTATTGGTTGGGATTTTTGATAACTGTATGCAGAGTTCTGAGGAAGCAAAATCTATTGAAGATTTTCTCAAGCTATGGAGAAATCCAGCTCAAAAGACCAATTTAAAAAAATCCACGTATCGAGTGAAGTGCCTTCATTAGGGTCCAAGGCCTAAAAGAAAATACCAGTCCAGGGAAATGCTGAAGGTCTGTGAGTGACCTTTCTTTGGTTTTAATCACTGAAACTCCCGACAGCTTAATAAGTTGAAGGTGCTAGATCACAGTCTAACTTAAAAAGACCCCACAGCAGAGTCTTGGCCACCTTTGATTGCTCCCATAAGTCTTAGCACATCTGGTACTCTGTCCTTGGGTGAGAAATGTTTTCCATAACTTTCCCTATGTTCACTACCCTGCATGTGAATTATTTTTATTAAGTAAAAATGATAAAGCACTGTATAGCTGCATAAACTTTTGCAGTTTTCCATTGCCATCCAACTGAGACAGATGACTATTTTCTCCAAAATATTAATTAAATTAGAATTAAAAAAGGTTTATCACAATTTCCTTAGCTTTTTCCTTCACTGCCATTTGTTTTGTTGAGAATCACGTGGGTCAGCCTAACCTTCATCTGTGACATAAGATTAATGGACTGAATATTACATCATGTTCGGTTGGAATCATCTGCAATCTGCTACTTTTGTTCTTTTTCAAAAATAACAATACACAAGCACAGCAGAGATTTGGCTAGGAAGCTTGGTTTTAGGTAAACAGTAAGCCAAAACTCATGCTAACTTAACTGGAAAAGGTATTTTTTTTTTAATATACATAGTTTAGCTATAATGTAACTTAATATATGTGAATTTGTACATAGGAATTGTGGCAAAAATTAAAAAATGTCATCATCTTGTAATGACTGTTATATATAAGTGTTTGACTCTACTGCACACACAAGTATCCAGATGTGTAGGAGAATAATGATGATTACAAAAATAAGAAACCACTATGCCAAAATCTTGTTGTTCCCACCAGATCTCATTTTACAAAACTTTCCCATATTTTGAATATATGTCTATTTGTTTGCCTTCTATTTTCTTCAGATTATTTTCTGTTCACAGCTGTATGACACCTCAGCAACTTCAGTCTGGTCTGAAAAAAAACTATTAAAAAAAAAAAAACAATTTAAGTGATGTCAGTAATCCCTTTTCTCCACATCCCCTTTCTGGAATAAGCATTCAGAGAAGGTTTTGCTTTTCATATACTTTGGATTGCTGTTATTCTTCAATACACAATGTAACATTTATCTTGGAAAATCAGGATGATGAAATGCATCATGCCATGGAAGTACAGGCTGCTAACATTTGCAAGGACCCTCACGCTAATTTTGTAGGATTTGGTTCCATAGTTTTCTCAAGGGTTCCGGCCCTTAAGAAAAGTTTTGTACACAGGTGGCTTAGCAGATTTTTTGACTTCTGTGCACATAAGTGAAAAGTGCATTCATTTGCAGGATTAGAAAATTAGTAAATGCACATGACTTCATCTTTTTTATATGTTGTGCAATACTGTGTCTCAAAACTGGATTGCTGAACAGTTGAAGAAATTGTGCTGCTCTTACACGGGACTTGCAAGGTTGGTGTCAGACCTTTTTTTTGGAAAATTAATAGTCTGATTTCAATTTCTGTATGGCATTCATAGTGCTCTCTGTAAGGCAGAACTGATAAAATAATGATTACTCTTTCCTTAATTTTTTTAAATAGTGCAGAAAAATCTTTTACAAATGATAAAATTATTCACAAATATCTGATCTGAAAATATGGGAATATAAAATTCAAAGGATCTGTTTTACTTGTAACTGTTTCTAATTGATTCTATTGGTAGATAGAATGAATTGGTAGATTGGTAGGTAGATTCCATGTGTCCTGTTTTAAGATAACCTCTTCCTGAGAATTGTTTGAAAAAACAGAAAAAAAAAGACTACTCAATAAATTTTGATACGTGTTCTCAAAACCCTAGACTTTGTTATTAAATAGGTGCTCATGGGAGTAGCCACAACTTTCTAAAGTACTTCTCACTCATTATCAACATCCTCATCAGGCAAAGATTCTGCTGTAATAGTAGCAAAAGTATCGTGACCATACTGGGTCTGATCATTGCCTGTTTAGGAGGGGCCAGAAGGGATGACCAGGAGTGAGAAAGAAGAGAGAAAGTTTGTTTTAGTTGCTTTAGTACTCTCCTAGTCTTCATTTACTTTCAACTCAGAGAATTCCCAAATTTGAATGGATTTTTAATGCAAATATTATGTAAATTCTGTATAATCCTCAATAGATTCCTCTTCTATGAAATTACTCAGTGTAACTTGAGCCCACCTAGTTACAGATTCCCTTGTGTTTTCTGGGAAAAAGAAGCTTTTTTCCAGCCCTAACTTCTGATCTGACTTTTACTTCTTTGATGCCTACTTTTTCACCTTGGAAGAGACAGTGAATAGTCAGCCTGTAGTCAGCCTGTAGTCAGCCACGGAATGCCAGTCATGTCCTTCAGAACTCTACCAAAACTTTCCTAACTCATGTTCTCTCTTTTCCAGAGTTCTGCGTGGTTATATCTCATATGGAATTTGTGAAGTAGCCCTTTAGTAGACTTCTCTACACCTACCATCTTCAATGCATCATCCACAAAGATTCTCCAAATGTGTTTTTGGGTCCCTCTAGCTCTTCTGTTTGACAAGATTAGGCCAAGACAAGGGGAGGGTAATCACATGAGAGTTTTTGATTCCCTTTTAAATTTGCTATTAAGTCTTGTCAGCTAAAGTGGTCAGCTGGTCATTCTAAATTCAACCAGCTCAACTCCATTTTCAAAGAAAAAAACCTCATTGAACATTGCAATCTTGTGTTTTATAGCAGGTTGCATTAAGAGGTAAGGAAAATAGGCAGTTTTATCAGACTCTGGAAAAGGTATTCCACTAGTTTCAAGGTTTAAAACACCTTTTTCCTGGGTCCAGGCATCAGACAATTACAGGTATGGTAGGTAGCAGGTATTACAGCTATTTTGGCTGATCCAGCAGCTTTCACAAGAAAGAAAATGAGAGTTTCTTGTGCTATTGGGTGTTATGCTGCAAGATATAAACCTTGTATGAGACCAGTTCAGCCTTATTAATTACATCAATACTATAATTTTAAATGTAGGCTCTTTATTTTCCTATCCTACTTAAAATGAGCAAAGTAAAAACTCAATAGATGTTATTCCTGATCATTAATTTTATAATCATTAGCTTACAGTGCAATTATTCTTATAGTTGTTCAACTGATTTTCTTTCTGTTTTTTTTATTGATGCCTGTCACCATTAGAAAATGCATAGATCCTCCAGATTGAAGTTTCTGAAGTCTATAATAAAGATAAGAGCCTTTAAAAAATAAAAAATATTAAAAATTACTTCAGAGTTAGTTTAATCAAATATATCCTGAGGCTCCTATGAGTATAGCCTGTGTAATTCAGTAACAGACTTTAAAAGGAGATACGTGAAGTAATATTATTTGCAATCAAGCAATGAACTTGAACTGGCTACCAGCCACATGCTTTGACTCGTGTTCATTGGACATTTAGTTTCTTTGTCAAATTTAACCCAGCCAAATTTGAGGGATACAACAGAGACATCTAATTAAAATCATAATTGCTTTAGGTTCTCTTGCTCATGAGTAGTGAGAGAGGAACATCTGGGAGACAATTCAGGTTTTAAATATGGGTTTATTTGTCCTTTGATATGTGTGTCTTTCTCCATTGACTAGCTGGGAAGAAGAGAATAATTGCAATTCTAATTAAATGGCTCTCTTACATGCCTAAAATTTGCTAAGATGAATCCAGATTTCTTTGCCTTAACTTCCTTTAGTAAAACAAGTTTAAATCTTACTTCTCCTCTGTGAATATGAAGCACCAGGAATGGCTGTAATATAAATTTTAGTAATCTTTATATTGTCAGTTACTACCAATAGCAGTATCAACAGCAGACACACCTAACATAAATCTATCTTTTCTCAAAAAGGCTGACTCACTAAGATTTGAAAAAGTTTTAATGATATATTTTGTGTCTAATCAGGAGTCAAATCTGTCCAAAGGTTTGAGGGAGGCTCATTTTATGAAGCCCCTTAGAAATATCAAGTCATGTTATTCACAGCTGAAGAGAGTTTTGAAGAAATCAAAAATTTATACTAAATGCCTGTTTACTCAAATCTCCTCAATTGCACAGCTTACCCAGACCAGAAAAACCTCACCACTGAGAAAGCATCAATTTTTTTCACATTTTTTCATAAGTTCTTGGTATTGCTCAGAGACACAAATACCACCACCCTTGGCCAAACAGCACCACTGCTAACACGTAACACATCCTGCTACTAACACACATCACCTGCTCATTGCTAGACCCCCTCACAATGGTGGTCTTGAGAGATTCATGGAAATACAAATGCATATGAGCAAGAGAGAGTTCAAGTTAATTCCTCCTACATCCTGCACCGCTTAGTTCAAAAAAACTGTCTCTCTCCTTCTCTCCCTTTCCTCTCTATTAGCTGCTACAAGAGTAATACTATCTTTTTTTTTTTAAGTCAGGGGAGTTAGGTTGGAGGATCTCCCCCATGCAGCTGCAGATATGAGACAGGTTTTAGGAGCTGAAGTACAATGGAGAGAAAAAAAGCTGTTTAAAAGAATATCACCTGGCTTTTTGCCCTACAAGAACTTTCTTTCTTTTGTTGGAGGGTTCAAGGCTGTCTTCCTTTTGCTCTTTTGGGTTTAATAAAACCTTTTGTACCCCGTCCACTCCCTCTCTCGCAGGTGGTCTACATGGCTGCTGATTGAGGTCAGCTGCAAGAGATGTAATGTCCTGAGTACAGTACAGCAGCCTTAATCCTGATGTTAGAGTTACAGACCCTGGAGGCTCGAGACATTATTGTTTTCCTGGCTGACTGACCTCAGCCAACAGCTTGTTCTGGTCACCCAGCACAAGCCCTCCTACCGAAGGCATTAGAGGAATGCTCTGCACCTCTTTCTTGAGCAGAAACAGTTCTGCTTATGTGAGAGGGCAATATTGACAGGGTGATGCAGGTGGGCAGGGAAAGATCATCAGTCTCCTGCAAGGCTCAGGGCAGAGCTTGGGTCTCCCAGACAGATGGAGGCTCCAGGATCCAGAGAGGTTCTGTGAGCTGCAGTCTGCAGGGCCCTGATATTGCTGTGCAGAGCCCTGAGGCAGCTGAAAGGAACAGGAAAGGAAATTGCAGCTCTAGAGAAGAAGATTTATTCATTCATCCCTCCTGCAGCCCATCTGACAAATAAATAGCTTTGTCCTTGATTGCATGTATTGACACCCAGCTTGTTGCAGATACAGTTCTGCTGTGTCTCTAGGAGACTGGACACAATATTTCTGTAACTTACAAAATGGCAATTATCTGTTTCAAATCTAATAAACCATATAGAAATCTAGATTGGAGAATGAAGTAGCCCACCCTCCTTTCAGGTTCTGGTTGGTCCTTGAGACCAGAAACACACAGTGTATCTCAGCTTGGACTCAGGATAACCTCCCTGCTCAAGGCACACCTTTCAGTAGCTGTTGGGCAGGCACAAGATGATGCTCTACAGTGCAGTTCAGCATCCTCCCAAACCTCTTTCTTAGTTAACAATGGAAAGTCAAGCCATGCAACTGTTTCAATATGATGAGAACTAAAATGTGGAGGCATTCATCAACTGCATAATTGTAGTGGTTTGAAAACAAACCAAGTGAGAGGCTCCAAGTCAGGAAAAAAAGTTTAATAAGAGAAAAAGAAAAC
>VZDJ01001952.1:0-17847 GCA_008694505.1 Cyanoderma ruficeps | reverse complement strand
TCTACAGAAAGACAAAAGACAGAAAACTCAAGGCAACAAATGAGCCCTTGATAAAATTGAAAATAGGTCCCCAAAACCAAGAATTTTTTTGGTGGACACAAGGGTGGAGATGAGTGCTGTCCAACGGTTGCCACCAGGATGCATTAAAAGCAAGCAAACAATGTTGGTAATAGGAGCAAAGGGTAACCCATTCAAAGTTCCCATTATTAAAAATGCAAAAGTAGAATCAGAAGCTAAGATTTCCCTAGGGAATATGTTGTTAGTAGAAAGAGCAAATTATAATCTATTACAAAGAGATATGATTATAGCTCTTAGAATAAATTTGATTGTGAGGGAATCACAGCTAGTAGTAAGTTTATACAAATTAACCACGGAAGATGAGAATAGGATAGATTCTAAGGTTTGGCACACCCAAGGAGAAGCAGGAAAGTTGGAAATAGAGCCCATTTTTATTGAAATAGAAAGACCAGAAGATCCAATTAGAGTTAAACAATACCCTATATCCATAGAAGGAAGGAGGGGGTTAAAACCTGTAATAGATGAACTGGTGAAAAAGGGAACACTAGAACCTTGTATGTCAAGGCACAATATACCCATCCTGGCAGTCAGAAAAACAGATGGGAGTTACAGGTTGGTCCAAGATCTACAGGCTGTAAATGAGAGAACCAAAACCCGGTTTCCAGTAGTAGCAAATCCATATACCCTTTTAAATTGAGTGTCCCCTGAGGATATTTGGTACAGTGTGATAGACTTAAAAGATGTCTTTTGGACCTGTCCCCTAGCTGAAGAAAATCAAGATTACCTTCCTTTCCAGTGGGAGGACCCAGAAACAAATAAAAAACAACAATTCAAGTGGACATCTTTGCCACAAGGATTTGTTAATTCCCCGAATTTATTTGGCCAAGCTCTTGAGTAATTATTTAGTCAATTTGTGCCCATAGAGGAAACTAAATTATTACAATATGTTGATGATTTATTGGTGGCAAGTCCAAAGGAGGAAGATGTGAGGGCAAGTACCATAGCACTATTGAACTTCTTAGGAGATAAAAGATTAAGTCTCTAAATCCAAACTACAGTTTACAAAACCTGAGGTTAAATACTTGAGACATTGGATCACCAAGGGAAAGAAGAAATTGGATCCTGAAAGAATAGCAGGTATCATTGCATTACCTTCACAGACAAAAAAGGAAATCAGGCAGTTGTTGGGGCTTTTGGGATACTGCAGGCAGTGAATTGAGGGGTATAGTGAGAAAGTAAAATTCCTGTATGAGAAGCTGACTACTGATAAAATGGACAGAGCAAGACAAAGAGAAATTCAAAAAACTAAAAGAGACATTTATAGCAGCTCCAGGATTAAGCCTCCCCGATTTAAAAAGACAGTTTCAATTATTTGTGGATGTTACTAATCATACTACTCATGGGGTACTAACTGCAGATTGGGCAGGGGCTAGAAAACCTGTGAGATATGTGTCCAAACTTCTAGACCCTGTGAGCAGAGGGTGGCCTGCTTGTTTACAAGCAATTGTGGCAGTTGCACTGTTAGTAGAAGAAGCTAAGAAAGTCACTTTCAGAGTTCCATTGGTAGTATATACTCCTCATAACGTAAAGAGCATTTTACAGCAAAAAGCAGATAAATTGCTCACAGATGCCAGGCTCCTAAAGTATGAAGCTATATTAGTCCACTCACATGACTTGGAATTACGGACAACTGCTGCTCAAAATCCAGCCCAATTTCTGTTTGGTGAAGCATTAGAAGAGCCTACTCATAATTGTGCAGAAGTAGTGGAACTTCAGACAAAGATAAAGCCAGATTTGGAAGAAGAGGAATTAGAAGAAGGAGAGAAATAGTTTGTGGATGAGTCAACAAGAGTCATAGAAAGGAAAAGCAAGTCTAGATACGCAATAGTGGATGGTAAGTCAAGAAAAGTGGTGGAGTCAGAGCCTCTAAGTGCTAGTTGGTCAGCCCAGGCTTGTGAGTTATATGCAGTATTGTGAGCACTTAAAAAATTGAAAGGAAAGAAAGGCACCCTTTTCACAAATTCGAAATATGCATTCGGGGTAGCCCATACTTTTAGAAAGATTTGGGAAGAAAGGGGTCTAATTAGCACTCGTAGACAAGGGTTAGTTCATGGGGAAATAACAAAACAAATCTTGGAGGCTATTAGAGAACCTGAGGCAATTTCCATCGTACATATAAAAGGACACCAAGTAGGAATGCAGTTTCGAACAGAGAGAATAATTTGGCAAATAGGGAAGCCAAAAATGCAGCATTACTGATGGTAAGTACACCTAAAGTTGAGAGAGATGAGGCTCGGGAATATCCCCCGTGCCCTTCCCAAAAGGAAATTGAAGAGTATGAGAAAATAGGGGAAAAGCTGGAAGAAGGTAGATGGAAATTAGCAGATGGGAGAGAGCTACTATCTAAGGATTATACTCAAAAAAATCTTAAAAAGACTCCATCAGCAGACTCACTGGGGGGCACAAGCCCTTGCAGAACAGCTTCTAAAATTCTTCGAGTGCAAAGAAATTTCTGAATTGGCTAAACAAGAAGTACAAGGGTGCATGATATGTCAGAGGATTAATCGAGCCAGATCAAGGCAAGCATTTTTGGGAGAGCACCCGTTAGCCTATCGCTCATTTGAAAGAATTCAGGTAGATTTTACTGAATTACCTAAGGTAAGGAGGTATAGATACCTATAAGTAATAGTGGATAAATTGACCCATTAGGTAGAGGCTTTTCCAAGTGCTAGGGCTACAACCCAGACAGTGTCCAAAATATTATTGGAAGAAATTGTACCCCGATACAGAATAGTAGATCATATAGACTCAAATCAAAGGACTCATTTCACTTCAAAAATCATCAAACAACTAGCAGATGCTTTAGAGATTCAGTGGCAGTATCATACTCCATGGCACCCTCAGAGCTCAAGACAAGTAGAAAGGATGAATCAGACATTAAAGGCACAGCTAGCAAAATAAATGTTGGAAACTAAAATGTCTTGGATAAAGTGTCTCCCTCTAGCCTTACTAAATATCAGGACTATGCCTCACTCTGAGACTGGACTGTCACCATTTGAAATGCTTTATGGAATGCCCTATGAACATGGGATGCCAGTGGGGCACCCCAGAATAAAAGATGGCCAAATTCAACCCTATTTAATAGTCATAAATAAGAATCTACAAGACTTGCAAAAGCATGGACTGATAACACAAAGCACTCCCTTGGGGTTTGCTATACACAAGATACAACCTGGAGATGAAGTATTAATCAAAACCTAGAGGGAAATTCCACTGACACCTCACTGGGAAGGTCCTTTTCTTGTCCTTCTCACCACAGATACAGCTATTCGAACAGCAGAAAAAGGCTGGACTCATGCATCTCGAATGAAGAAGATTAGACATCAAGAAGATACACCTGAGTGGAAAGTGACCTCTTCCCCAGGACAATTAAAGATAAAATTGCAGCATCACAGTAAATGACCAAGGGGAATCAGATAAATTGTCTAGTGACAGATTGTGAATATTATCCATTTATTCATTTTAAATGTGTCTACAGTAACCAAATTTGAGTGACACACTGCAAAAAAGGATATAGGCCCAAGGGCCTATGTACCAAGTGTCTAGAGGGAGAGCAAAATATGACTAGCCATGTCTTATTGCTCACTACCAACTTGGGTGTGCTGGAGTTAGATTCTCCGGAGTGGTATTTATTATTTAAAAAGGGAATAAGGAGAAAATTGGATGGAAAAACCACAAGTCCTAGCAGTCGAGTGCTGAAAGTCAAACAAAGTACCCTGCAGGGCTGATACAGTAAAATTATTGAGGTAGGGCACTTTCAAAAGAAAGTATGCGGTTCGGTCCAATAACAAAACCCCTGAAAAATACTCTTGCTGCCGAGAAGATGGTTTACCTCGCCACTAGTTGCAACCCTGTGGACGCAGGCAAAGGCAGAGGAGTACACCTGTGGGAAATCCTGATAGTCCTGAGCCTAATCATGTGCCAAACAGCTGGTTTGCACCTAGAGGATCGGTCCAGCTTTGAGAGGCAGAGCCCCACAATTGAATGTGAGCAGTGCTTAAAGACAGTCCTGAAGAGGCAAGTGGCAACAAAAGTTATGGCATACCAAGCCCAATATGACTGTCAGAGCGGCAAAGAAAATGGGTACTGTACCTACAATAGCACCAGATATAAAATGTGTAAATTGGAAGGGGGGATGGTATGCCACAACCCAAGAGCAATATCTAAAGACAGGCAGTCAGAAATAACATCCACAGAAAGGAAAACATTCACCCATGCAGTGTACAAACGAGATACTGGGTGGATGCCTACTATTCCAACTTGTAACCAATGTAATCAGACTGTGTGGATAGGAAATAAAATGAAATCAACCTTTGTGGCGTACTTTCAAGTTAACAAATTGTGTTATGATAGCAGTCAACTAGAAATGTGTGTAATGGGTGAAAGGACTTACTGGGTAAGAAAGAATTTGAAGCATGATAAAAAATTCTCACTAAACAATGAACCTATAATACTTGATCTCCTCAGAGATAATGACAGGATATGCTTGCAATTTGATAAAACTTTCTGCTTTTCAAGGAATGAAGAACAGATAGATCCAGAAAACAAGATGAAACAACTCAAGAATTAAAAAGAAAGGAGTCAAGAGCAAAGAAGAGAAGGGTGGAACAAGCGAAGTTAAAAATTTTAAGTGAACACTATGAACAATTAGAAAAGCTGTATAGTGACTGGGGTTTACCTACTTCAATCCAGAATCTGTTTATAGATTTAATGCAGGAGATTGCCACTGAATTAGGTTTGTCTAATTGTTGAATTTGTGGAAGACTTAAGTCAGCTGAAAAATGGCCATGGAAGAGTAAGAGTTTAACTCCAGAGCAACTCCTAAAATGAGATAATACTCAAATCTCAAAAACAATGCAGAGACCTGAAAGATGGATTTTGGATCAGAGAGTAATTGGAATGATTTGTATTAGTAGAGAGGGAAGAGAGTATAATGAGGTAGTGGGATACACTCCTTGCATATCCACTCTAGCAGTGAATTCAAACAATAAAACCAAAATTTGGCAACCAGAACCCCCGGCCGGGTATTAGAGCCAAGTAAGGAGAGAAAACTGTGAATGTTTTGACTCAATTGAATTATGTTGGCATAAAAGCTCTAGAGCTAATCCTTACCAATCTTTGGAGAGTCTAAGAGATTACTGGAAAGAGCCAAGAAATGTAAATATTAAATAAAAAGCCCCCGATAAAATATACTCAATATGTAGAAAGAAGGCTTATAGTAAATCACCCTGCAGGTAGAAAGGATCCTGTACTCTAGGGATGATCTGGCCCTTCTTCTTCACATTATCCAGGTCTGAAAGCAGTTTGTTAGGAGCTCCTTTGTATGAAACTCTGAGTAGAAAGTAAAGGGAATTAAAAAAAGAACTTCCTATAGCAGATGGGAGTCAAAAATGGGAAGAAGAAGAATAGCCTGCAAAAAGGATAATCGCATATTATGGCCCAGCAACTTAGGCCCATGATGGAAGCTGGGAGTATAAGACCCCAATCTATATGCTGAATAACTTGATAAGACTTCAGGCTGTAGTAGAAATTGTATCAAATCACACCTCAGATGCTCTCGAATTATTAGCCAGACAACACTCTCAAATGTGGGCTTTTGTGTATCAAAATCGCATAGGATTAGACTATCTGTTGGCTGAGGAAGAAGGGGTTTGTGGAAAGTTCAATAAATCCGAATGCTGTATAGAAATTGATGATAATGAGGAAACCATCAGGGACCTGGCAGCTGAAATTAAAAAGGTGGCACATGTACCAGTTCAGAAATAGAATTATATCCTCCAAGCTTCATAGTGGGATCAGTTGTTTGGGGAAGGAGCATGGTGAAAAAAGGTAGTGTTCTTCATATTATGTTCCATAGCTGAGATAATATTTTTACCCTGCTTAATACCATGTTTTTTTCGACTAATACATTCTGTGGTACAAGGTATGCAGATAACAGCCCTGCCTACAAATCCAGAGCTTGCTGCAAAGAAATTTAAACAAGTCCCTAAAGTGTTCAAAATAATGAACTTGGGGGAGGGGGAAGAAAAAAGTAGAGCCGCAGAGGCTTTGTCTAAGTTTGAGAAAAAGGTAAAAGAAGAAAACATTGTTTATCAGAAATACTGTGAAATATCCCAAGAGGAATGGGATGACTACAATAGGTTTGAAGACGACTAGTAAACAGAAACTGTTATCACTATAAGGTACAAGAAGTACTATTGGTATAAGGGGGAATTTAATAGAAAATTAGAAGAATAAGTTATAGAAATTAGAATAGTTACCTAGAATAGTCTAGTTTATTAAGGATATTTGCTCACGCATCAATGTAAAAGTTAAAACAGAATTAAGAGCTGGTAATAAAAAAAATAAGTTATAAAGCACTAATTAATGTGTTCATATAAAAGGGGAGGGACTGTGATATATGTCATAAAATAATTCGTGCTTAAAAACTAAGGTCTCCAGAAATTGTAAAAACCTCAAGCAGCTAAAAGGAAGAAGACTGATATGCAATTGTAAAACATGGGCAGCAGCATGGAGGATTCCAAATTTACAACATAAAAGAGTGGCTTCTGTTGATGGGCTGTTTACAGGGGTGGACCAGACTACACCCTGGAGATTGATACCCAATATGCATCTCAGATAAGGCAATCGAAGTCATCAAGGGTGTGCATCCCAATGCCAAGTTCTCGGAAATCAAATCTTCAGCCCTGCCTGGAAAACAGTTTTGAAAACCAGCCGCAAAGAAAAGAAATTACATGAATATGTGAATCGAGCAAAGGCGGACAGAGACTTTGCTTTAGTGGAAAAACTGTATAAAAACCGTCCCTCAGATGCCGAATTTGTGAACAGGGCAGATTCGGTGCGATAGAGGCCGAATCTATAGTTCACCCAACACCGATTCCCGGGATCGATGTTTTCCCTTTTGATTGTGGCTGTCCGAGATCGCTTTTTTGTAGCATAATAAAATTTGCTTTTGTTTATTAAATTGGCTACATCGCTATATAACAATATCGCTATATAACAATCTTGGTGACCCCTATGTGATACAATTTTGGGGTCCACGGCCCCCCCCTTCTCCGTTCAGGAGGCGCCCCCACTGATTTTAGCAGCCTGACGGTGTGGGGAAACCCCGTGGAACCGATTGTGTCCCGAACAAATTTAGGCCAGAGCCACAATCAAAGGAAGGGGATACAGGTTCAGAGCTCTCGGAGAACTCGGGGAAGACCCAGGAAAGAGGGTCTTTGGAAGCCACGGCACTTTTTCACTCATAAAATTCTACATGCACGAAGAGCCCACGCAAGAAAAAGAACTAAGTATTGCGTGGTTGAGTGGGGGTGATCGAGCGAGCGAATGAGATGTGATATTATCACGAGGTGAATGTGGACCTTGCGATCACAGTTCCATTCTCCCATGAGGGAAATCGTCGGTCAAAAGGGAAGCAAATGTAACATGATAAACTCATTTCACGCGTAAAGCCCGAAACTCGGGGAGTTTAAGGAGTGGATCACTGAAAAACTAAAAGGGAAGGTACGTTCTTTGGAATTCGGGAACTGTTAAACCTTTTAGCTTAGGACTTGGTAAGTCCGGGGGGAAAAGGAGGAAAAATAGAGAGCTCATTGCCAGCCAAAAACCCACAGATCAGTTCGCTGCAGGGTTAGTAGTCTGGTAATACTGATTAAAATTAGTTATAGTGAAGTACCAGTGGAAATTTGGAGGGGTTTTTTGTGTGTGATTGAGGAAGACCCAGCACAGAATTTTCGAAAGGTAAGTAAATTCCTAAAAGCCTTGGGAAAAATGGGATAGAGAAAAAGCAAACTTCAGAAAAAGACCCAGGAAAAACTCATGTTGCAGAAAGAGAGCGGCACTCTCGAAATCCCACGAGATAGCCCATTGGGGTGGATTTTCGAACATTGGGAGGATTGTCCTGGGAGAAGAAAGTCTAAGGAGAAAATGATATATTACTGTATAGAAGTATGGGGGAGTAAGGAAATTAGGAATCATCTAATCTGGCCCATGTTTGGCACTTTTGAGAAATGGACTTGCTGAGCCTTAAACAATTATGTGGATAGCAAAAAGCCGCAGGACCAGGAGGAAAAAGTCTATGCAAGAATATGGGAGGGATCAAGAATAGGGTTATTCTCAATAAAATCCAAAAAGGGAGCCGCAACCCGAAATGAAACATGGGAACCCCTAGATAATCTCCCACCCCTGCATCTGGTACCCATGCCTCAACCCATACAAGCCGAGGTGCCTCTGCTTGTGCCTCCCGAGACCCATGCTTCAGCCCACGCAGGCTCAAGCCCCTCCACTGGAGGTTTTGGCCACCCTGCCAGCGCAAGCCACTGGAATGCTTCCTCCGCAGGCTTCACAGGCTTTTCCACGATTTCCGCCTCCACTTTCGCCACAGCCCCTATATCTCCCGCCCTCGCAGGCTTCTGTGGTACAACCCCCGCAGATTTGTCCCCAGCCTCTGCCCCTGTTTCCCTCCCAGCCCCCAGAGCTCCTGCCTCCTCTGGCACAGGCTCCTATGTCCCAACCCCCACAGCCGTCTTCACAGCCTCAGCCTCAACACTCACCACAGCCAACCAGAGCCACAAAGCAAACCACTCATACCGAGGTAACATACTCTCCCCCAGCAAGGAGAGCTCGGCATAAAACAAAGAAGGCAAATGATGAGGACAATAAAAATGAAGAGGATAGACACAATCCTCTCCCCTTAAGGGAAGTGCCAACTGCACCAAGGGTTATCGGTTATGTGAATGTACCAATTAATACTGGGGATGTAAGATCTTTTAAAAAGGAGATGGGAAGATTGATGGATGACCCTTTTGGGGTCGCAGATAGATTGGATGAATTCCTCGGGACCAGCATATTTACTTTTGAAGATATTAATTCTATATTAAGATCACTATTTAATAATGAGGAAAGAGAGATGATTAGACAGGCTAGAATGTGAGATTGGGAATGCCGAAACCCGCAGGGAGTGCCAGGGGAACAGAAAGAGCCTAGCCAGAGTCCGGGGTGAAATGCTCAGAGGAAGGTTGATGAAATATGATAGATTTGAGAAACATCGTAATACAGGGCATATGGGAGGCGGTACCAAGGGGACAAAACATTAGTAAGGTATTTGGAGAATGTCAGGGGAGGGACGAAATGCCGATGGAGTGGTTAGGCAGGTTGTGAAAGAGCTTGCAGGTATACTTAGAAACAGATCCTAATTTTCCAATAGGGGAAGTATTATTAAAAACCCAGTTTGCAGCCAAGTCATGGGAGGATATACGAAAGAAGCTTGAGAAATTAGAAAATTAGCAAGAAAAAGGATTACAAGAGTTACTGAGGGAGGCTCAGAAGGTTTATATAAGGAGGGATGAGAAAAAGCAAAAGATACAAGCAAAAGTACTAGTTGCAGCTGTCAGGGAAGTACAAAAGCAAGATCGCACCCAAGACCCCATGGGACCAGCACAAAACCATGATACTCAGAGGAGGCAGTCTGCCCCCCAAAGGAAGAACTCCGANGTGAATGCTTTTTAGTTCAAAGCCAAAGACTTTTGTGGCCTGTTCTTAGGACCCTCGGCCCCAGGGGTAAATTTGGGGGGGACTGCTGTCCCAATAGGAGAAGATGGCTAGTTTTTGGTACTTGGCCAAAGATCCTTAAAAGAGCCCTATCTGGTCTTAGTCCATGACAGTGGTGAGAGCACTGGACATGGAAGAGGAGGGGGTCACCATGGTAGAATTTTCTGGGTGGTGCCATGGGTGATGTGGGAGCACGGGAGGATGGACCTGTGTTTCCTGTGGGGCGTCTGTGGTGCGAGAGAGACTCCTCTCTCTCTCTGGATGGATTGAGGATTGTGTTTTTAAAGGATAATGACTTGGATTGGGAACCCAGGGTTGTGGAAGGTTTAAGCAAGTAGATATGAAGGTATGTGCTGGTGTCAACTGTTGAGCATGTATAGGATGGAAATTGGGGGGAGGAGGAAAAGTGTTCTGGGAGATTTTCTTGTCTGCATTTGGGTGATTGGGTTTTCTTTCTGTGTCTATTGTCTGTTGTTATGTATGTTAATTGTTATGTAGGTTAATAAATGGTTTTTTTTCTATTTCAAGTTATAAGCCTGCTCTGCTCTGTTCTTGATCACATCTCACAGCAGTTTATTAGGAAAAAACATACACTCATGGGTGCACTGGCATTTGACCAGCACCAACCCATGACACCACCTTAAAAATAAGTCAAACAATATGTGTTTGCATTTTTCCTGTGTTGAATGCCAACAAAAGTGTCGCTCTAACTATAAACTATATAAACTGTATATTACCTGCCATCTTAAACAGAATAAACAGAAAATGTGCAATTAACCATATTAGTCATATCATATGTTGCTCTTAGCTCAACCTCTCCATCTTAAAAGTTCCCTGCAACATTCTGGTGCCTGAACATGGACCCTGCGCTTAAATGCGAAACGCCTAAATGGGAAATTGTTTGTTTGAACCCAGGATTCTTGCACTTGAATGCAGTTGTCTGATGCAGAGCGGCAAGTTTAGACCCTGATGCAGAGCTGCAGGTTTAGACCCTGCAGCAGATTTGAATGCCCTTAAATGCAGTTGTTTAATGCATCAATTCATTTAAATGTGAAACAGCTCGTTTGAAAACGAGACTGAAAGACTCTGCTTAGTTCGAGACCCTAAAAACAACTGAACCGAAATACGGAGCAGAGAACTTGAGACCACAGAAGTCATCTGTTGCATGCAAAAAGTGGCAGCGCTGCCCTGTGAGAGAAAATAAACCGCTGTGGGGAACGGAGACACGCAGAATTAACCATAAATGCCAATGTGAACACGACACTGCTGCTACTTTTAAATATCCTCTCTAAGAGAAGTCAAAGAGTGAAAAGAAGTGATCTAGAACAGTTAGCCCTATGAGCCAGAAGTAAAAGAAAATTACATAAGCCGTCCTTAGTGTTTAGTGCCACAGAATGACGAGACCTAAAAAGATCTTTTGTGAAACACTGTAATTTCTGATGAAAAAGGTGACAAAGTCACTCAAGAGCTGGGTACCGCATAGAAAAAAGTTTTACAGACCTTGCAAGCTAGTTCTGCTGAACCAAAAACAATTGAACCAGCCATCCAAGCTCAAAAAAGAGCGAAGAAAGAACAAAGAGAAGTTCAAGTCCAAAAACCTTTTAAAATTACAAAGTTTTTCAGCGTTTGTGTGCGTCCAATGCGAGGAGGCTTTGCTCCGCTCAGCCTGACTCCGCAAGATGTCCTTTATCATGTAATTCAAGCAAAAAAAGTGTCTCTGTCACTGCCAGGAAAAACTGAATGCGAACAAGAAGCAGCACAGCCTCCCGACAATGAAAGAGTAGTAAAAAACAAAAAGGCAAGCAAAACTGAAAGCGGAGCGGGGCTAGCCCGTGACACAGCAGAGAAGCAGAATGTGAAGCAGAGTGCAAAACAAAGACAGAAGCGAGGCAGCGCAGCCTCCTCCCTCCCCCGAAAATCAAGAAGTGGCAAAGCCCGCATGGCGGGGAGAGGGGGGGCCCTGTCTCACACAGCAGCGGTGGCAGAAGCAGCAGTGGCCCGGCCAGCAGCCCATTCACAGCACACCACAGCAGCGGCACAATGTCCTCTCCCCCAAGACTCTGATTCAAAGATTTCAGAAATTGAAAGTCCCATTTCCAATTCCCAAAGCACACAGAGATTGCAGAAAAAAGTACAATGTGCAAATGAATTACAACAGATAATAACCAAGTTCACTGCACTTTTGAGCCGACAAAACCAATTAAAAAAAACGAACCACTGTCAATACTCAACCCTAGTCTCAAAAACAACACAACCCTCTCCCTTTCTTGCCAACAACTCCCCCTGCACTATCCGTTTTTTCCTTCAACACAACAAGTGTAACAAACCAAACTGTATCTACATATAAAATTCGATTAGAAGCAGCAAGAAATATTATTCAGTACATTCTTTGCCCAGCTGACTGTCAGCATTGCATTCCTACTCTAAACACCTTCACAGTTCTCATTTCTAAAAAAAACTGAAAGTGTTTAGCTGTTAAAAAAGCTAACAAGCATCAAACAACAAAAAATCTTTTTTATACCATCCAACCAAAGATGCTAACAAAGCACAGACCATATGCCACATCCAAAGTGCAGCTCACCTATCCTATTAAAATGCATCAGCTAGCTCAATCATTAACTCACAAAGCCTTGCTTTTAGTTCTTAACAAAAAGAAGCCAGCACCTTATTCTACCATAAAAGAAAAAGCCACCAAACCCTATGAACAATTTATAAACGAATTAGCAGCTGCTTTGAAAAATACCTCAGACATATCATCAAAAGTTCAAGAACACCTGTTTCATTCCTTGGCTTTCCAAAATGCCAATTCACACACCAGAACCATCCTAGCCACGCTTCCTCAAAGTAGCCCAGTAGATAAAATGTCAGTAAAAACCACTTATACTAAACAAAACAACCAAGCTGCAGCATTCACAGCAGCCATGCAAGATGCCATGCAAAAGCAAAAACATCATTGCAGCTGCTTTGTCAAGTAGCAAAGTTAATATTCCCATCCACAAGCAGCATTTTAATATTATCAGTNTAAAATACCAGTAACCCTCAGATCAAAAAAAAAAGTGCATTCATGTTTTGGCATTTTGTTAATATTAAAAGAAATTTTTATGTGATTGTTTTAAGCTTAAATATAAGTTAAGTTGATTTATTTGTTAAGTATAAGCTGAATTTAAAATTAAAATTTATAAAGTTTAAGTAATAATAAATTTATATTTTATAAATTTAAGAAGTTTTTTATGTAAGATTAAAGTAAAAGTTTTGTTAAAATAAACCAATCTAATTTGCAAAGTTTAGTTATTTTTTCTTAAAAATAAGATGAGTTCAATAAAAATAACTGTAATAAAACACTGAAATGTGTCAGTTCAATAGAAACAGCTGTAATGAAACACTAAGATGTGTCATTTGTTTGTAAATTAAAGAAAACAAAATTTTCTCATTGTGATTGTTATAAGTTGTAAATTATTTTGCAAAGTTTTTGTGTTTAGTTTTAAAATAATAAGTTAAAGTAAGTTAAGTTAAAAATAATAAATTTTAAGTAATAAGTACTGTGAAGCTGTTAACTTTTTATATTTATAGTTAATTTTTTATATGTTTTAACATCTCTTTTTTGTAACTAGCTACAAAATATGTATCATGATACATTTCAAGATTCTTTTTTATGTTTTTTTAGTTGTTTAAGCATTTTAAAATTACTATTTCTATAAACTTTGTTCTAAAAATTTATTAAAAAGTATCACTCTAGATAAAGCCGAGTCTTAACCATGCCTTAGCTCTAACTAAAAAAAAATGTGTTTTATCAACAAATTCAGATGTTTTCTGCACCAAAAAATTAAATACAAGTCACTTTAACTTAACAATTTAACCTCATCAATAACAACTGAACAGACTTTTGAAGTGAACTTAAGAGTCTTACTCGAAAAAAAATACCAAAATCTTCACTAAAAAAAAAATTTCAGCTGTTGCAAAATCTAAAACAATAAAATAGTATTTTAGTAATTAAAAATCATTTAAATTTACATGTAGTGTTGTTGTTAACAGTCATAAACTGTTTATTATTTAAAACATTTCAAAAAGTTTAAACTTTTCCCTAAAAAAAATTAGTTTTAACAAGAATTGTGCATTTTCCAAAGTACACCTTTTTACTAACCTATAAAAAAAAGCTTGTTTATGTTTCTATAAGTACAAAACACAAGTAAATTCCTGTAAAGAACGTAAAAATCATGTCAAGCACAAAACCTCTGACAACCTCGAGAATAAAAAAGTAAGCACACAGAAGTGAACCAATATCAAAACTGTAACCATCTTTTCATTCTGTGTGCAAAAACTTTTAAACTTAAGTTATATAAATCTGCCTAACCGTTCTCAATCAATCTACAAGCAACTCTCACAACTAAAAAGTAACATAAAAAACCTTGTAGTTGTTAATACTCCTTTTACTAGTTAAATCCAAGATCTCATCTATTTTAATATCATTATTTTTATTGTTATTGTAGTTATTTTTAGTTGTTATACCTTGTTTGTTAAAATATATGCAAAAATTAGTTAGCCATACCTTCAACTCAGTCTAAGTAGTTAAAAAAAAAATTTCTAGCAGATTTTCTGAGAAAAAGAAGGCATGATCTGTACTTAGAATGAGATAGTGAACTATCCAGCTGAAGCCTGCCTGGCTGAGGCTTGGCCTTGAAGGCCCTGAGGCCTTGAAACTGTTGCGCAAGTAAAATTACTTGTAATGCAGAAGAAATTAGGTATTAAAGTAGTAATGTTAGATAGTAAGTTTTCTAGAAGTCACTGAGAGCAATTATTAGTGAGCATGCTTTAGCCAGCTTAAAAATAAGTCAAACAATGTGTTTGCATATTTCCTGTGTTGATTGCCAACAAAAGTGTCGCTCTAACTATAAACTATATAAAACTGTATATAACCTGCCATCTTAAACAGAATAAACAAAAAATATGTAATTAACCGTATTAATCAGATCATATGTTACTCTAAGCTCAACCTCTCTTTATCTTAAAAATTCCCTACAACAGAGAGGTTTGTCAATTTGCAGGAAAAAGAAAACTGTCCACTCATGAGAGCTCAATTACTCACTTGTTGGAGGTGGTGAATTTACAGAAAAGAGGTAGGACCATGAGCTGTTAAGGGACATCAGACAGGGTACTCAGAAAAGACAATAAGTAATCAACTGTCCAGTAGAGATGTTCGGAAAGCAGCACTTCTGCCAGAGGTCTCTGACCTCCACCCTTTGCTCCCTGTGGCTCTGCCTTTGCCAAGGGGAGGGGGGAAATGGTGGTGTTGTCTTTTCCACCAGAAGAGTTGGAGATAATTAAAGGTAGTGAGGCAAAAGAAAGAAAATTGATTTACAAAGGAGAGTAAACATTGGATGCCAGGAGCTTTGACCCTGAAAATATTGAGACAACTCTATAGGGAGAATCATTGGGACTCTCAAAGATTGGCAGAGATGTTCTTCAAGATGTACTGCCTTGAGTTTTTCTGGTTTGTTTTTTTTTTTTTTTGTTTTAGCAAAATGAGCTACTGAGGGGTGCCTGGCTAAAGTTAATGGCCAGACTACAAAGGAGATTGCAAGGCAGGGAAATGACCTTGGGCTATGTGTCCTTTCCAGGGATGTTGGGTGTACTGCTGAGATGCTCTGGGCAAGAGGGCTTAGATATCCTCTGATGGTGGTATGCTGGCTGGCAGGGTGGCCAGAGGCATTTCTAGCCACTTCAGCAACTTTGATAAGTTAAATTATTTCTGAATATGGGATTCTGAAGGCAGTGGACTTGGACAGGGGAACTCATTTTACAGAAGGATGCTTCAAGGGATTATGGCTGCTTTGAGAATTCAGTGGGACCTCCATACCCCCTGGCACCCTGAAAATTCAAGTCAAGTAGAAAGGATGAATGGAGGAATAAAGAAACACCCTTTGAAGCTCGGGACAGAAATTAAAATGCCATGGGTATGGCTTTTGCCATTGGCTTTGGCAAGAATAAGAGCCAAACTCAGGGGAATATTCAATTATTGCCTGTTGAATTGTTTGAGATTCTTATCCTGCTAATTTTCATTGCGATGGGGAGGTGAAGATGTATATTTAAACCAGTGCGTGGCCAGGATACTGTGTCTTGTGAAATCCCTCTGACAGGAAGCCCAGTTAGCACAGATGCTGCCTTTGTGAAGCAAGGGAATTAGGAGTTAAAGAATGATGTACGAAGGGCAGCTGACTAAACAGTGTATATTGCTTACTTAACATTTACTGTGTTTGCAAAAGCAGGATAGGAGGATGAAGGCTATTGTGAAAAAGAAGAAACCAAGACTTAGTTCCTGATCTTTGGACCCCTAAACCCGCCAAGACCATCCTTGACGCTTGGACTGAAGCCAAGAAACCAGGGAGCATATGTAAGGAGGCAAGGTGAAAAGTTCAACCCTGAGGAAGACTCCTTACTTCATCCTGTACGACCACCACACCACCACCAGAGAGCACTGCCCAAGCGCAGAAGACTTTAAGCTCATTATAATACAACATGAGGGTAGGCCAGGATAGGTAATGAATATGTATTGGCATATTGTGAAACTTAATGTATCTGTAATACTTTAGAGGATAAATAGAAGGATAAGTGCCACTGAAGGCATACATGCCTTTGGAAGAGCTACCCCCATGAGTCTCAGCAGTGAATAAAAAGATACCTACTTTACAACTTTCAAGAGTTGTGGAGTTTTCTGCGTATCATTTGGACTTTGCTGTTCATAACATCCAACCAGGAGATTGGGTCCTAGTTAAGAAGTGGAAAGAAGCACCACTGGTGGTGAAGTGGCTTGGACCTTTCCAAGTGTTTTTGACCACAGAAACAGCCGACAAGACATCTGAACACGGGTGGACCCATCACACTCGGGTCAAGGTCTCTGAGGCCCCAGAGATTTGGACATCTCAGCTGGAGGAGAAGGATGGGAAGTGTTATAGATAAGTAATGTGATGATTTGCTCTTGCAATTAAGGGATGAATATTATATGTATGCTATGAGAAATTTTATGGTTATATTATTATGGTTTGTTGTTTAGATGTCCTCTGTTCTCCCCATAGTCCCCTTTCCCCCCCCGTATTGTTGTCACCTGAGAGCCTGGGTTGTCCAAGACAGGTGGAAGGCGGGTGTGTACATGTGCCCCTTGCATGGAGCAGTTGGGAATGGGGAAAGCTTGTTGCTAAGGAGGCGTGGCATGGCAACACCTGACCTCCAATCAAGTTGCAAGAAAGCAGTCCCCATCAATGGAGAGCAAAGAAGAATTGATTGTCAGACTTTGGGAGGGGACAGGGTTGCCTGATGCAACCCCAGGAGTATAAAAGGCAGAGCAGCCATTTTGTAGACGAGCTCATGGCAGCTGGTCAAAACTCCCAGCACACTGTCCTTTTTCCTCATTCAGTCCTTTTTCGTATTTAGTTAAGGTTTAATAAACCTTTGAAATTTTTAAGTGTTGTTTCTCACAGAAGCCACAACTGACACTGCAGGAGTGGACCAGAGCAGTAGCCAGTGCAACAAAATCAAAAGAAGCCTCCTGAGCCTACCCACAGATGGTCTGCTGAAATAGTCTGTAGTTCGGATTTCTAGTCACTGGGGGGGCTAATCCTCACTGCCATTGTTTTTTCTATGTTAAGCTGTTTCTGTGCCTTCACTCGCCACAGGTGGTGAGGAAGACAATGTGAGAATTATATTAGGAGATTAGATTACACCATTAGAATGTTTTTTTTACTAATCTTACCTTTATATTGTCAGTTAGTTTTGGGCCAGAGGTGGGACAATTGTTTTTATAGTCCTAGGAGAAGTAGCAAAAACCTTCAACCTCAGCAATTGTTGGGTCTGCAGAAGGCCAGGAAGATCTGAAGACAGGCCATGGGGGGCCAACATGCCTATCACAGGTTACCTCCAAACTGGTCAGGAATATGTTATGTAAGATATATTAGAGTGTTCTTTTTGCTACCACAACTTTGGGGAAATCAGTTAGGAATCAAGGTATATCATGATCTTGTTATAAAAATGAAGTACATATTGATCTGGGGGTGAGAAATTAAATCACACAGCTGCCAGGAACCATGGAAAAGTAACCGAAGGAGATCGGCTGAGGAATGTAAAACCCAATATGCAAATGAAAAGCCGAGCAGACTCAACCCCCAGCCTCTGACAACTGAGTCCACATCAAGTCATCCGGAGAGCGGGCTCAACCCCCCCCCCCCC
>VZDJ01001900.1:0-14706 GCA_008694505.1 Cyanoderma ruficeps | reverse complement strand
GAATCCCACTGGGGGGAATCGGAGCTAGAGCTGGAGTGCCTGTTCAGAAAGGACCAGAAGGAATTTAGCCTTGCCAGGGTTTCTTAAGAGTGTGTTGGTGTTCCCCAGGACAGCTACACATTTGGGAAAATGGCTTTGGGGGAAAGGGGCTTGCTTCCCAAGGAAACTGCTTTCCAAGGTGTGGCAACTGCAGCTCGTCTGAAGCTGCACAGATAAAACTGGCCATAACAGACCCCAAAACTCGAGCAGCGTAGAAGTAATCAAGTCCCCAGGTAATACAGTGATGGGTCAGATTCCAGCTCCAACAGGGAACCCCAGGCAATCCCATACAATCATGAATGCAGACATATCATTGGCCAGTGTGCTGGGCGGTGCTAAGATGCCAGCCAATCGTGTGTACGCATGGGGAATTTGAAGCCCCTATAAAAGGGAGTGCTCAACAAAAAACCTTTGGCTGTTGTCGCATGACCTTTGGTGTGTCCTGTTGTGTGTCTGTCTGTGTGCAAAACTGCGACCGCATCGTAACAAGTGGTGACCTCCAAAGTAAAGACACAGCTTCTGTGTGTAGAGCCGGGCAGACACAGGGGCGAGTGTGCCTGCAGCAAAAAAGCTGCTAAAAGTGTGGCGTGGAGAGCCAACCAAGACGTGGAGAGTCAGCCAAAGTCCAGACGACTTTTGTAAATACTCCTGTAAATAGAAGAAAGCTGTCACCAAGAAAATGTCAGGATGGGTTTTGCTGGAAAAAACCCCAGCCGTTATGGTATGGACCCTCCTTTTACTTCATCGGGGGGTAAAGTATGAGCAAAAGGCTCTGGAAGCCTCAATGGATGTTATAAAGCCCTGGATGCTTGTTTTGGACTTGCTGGGTTAGCTGGAAGCTGAGTGGAATGCAGGGATGGCCGCGGAGATGCAGTGGGCACTGCACATTGAAAATGCCCAGCAAGGACGGAGAGCGGGGCAGAGCAGTGGGGGGAGTGGATCTGCCATCCCGCAGAAAAAAAACCAAGGGGGGGGCGGTCGTTATTCCAGCTATTAGAAATACTTATTATAAAATTGGCTTTTTGCAATATTAAGATGAATGCTATTTGTATAATGTTAAAATGGCTTTGCTTCTATTTCTGCTATTAACAAAACTTAGACTTTATAGTAGTGCTAGGTGGTATAGTTATAAGTGAAGTGTTTGTTTGGTCAGGATAACATCCTGTAAACGAATGATGAGGACCCTGCTACTGATATGCCAAATACCAGCATCTGCTGTTTGAAGAAAGTGTGGACCAAGGCCCAAACTAGAAGCGATAAAGAGAACGGACTAAAACCATATCCAAGGAACATGCATGCTCTAAAAAGGCAAACCCAAGGAGTGGCAATGCTAAAAAGTGCCTGGAATATATAAACGAGTTTGTGGAAAAGTATGAATATGCATCATGGTCTATGAATATGCAACAGGATGATGTAATAGAAAAGGTATTTAGGAAATGTCTCCATAGTAGGTGTGTCGTGGTGGGTCCTCGACCCGACCAGCCCTGACCACGCGACAAGTCTAGTGTTCTCGCTGTGACTGGCCTCACGACAGCTCCAGCTATGGCAAGCGGAATGAAGGATGGACGGGACTCTCGGAGGTTTGAAGCCAACTGGGTTTATTGAGGATAGAAGGCGACCTCTCACCCCAGCACCAGTGCCTCAGAGAGACCTCGATCCAGGGATGCAGGGGGCGGTTTTATTCAGGGCTAGCTCAGGGGAGGGCACAAACATGAACCAATAGAAAGGTTGTTTTCAGTCACGGCTAGATAAAGACGGCTGCTTTTGAGATAAGGATCTGTTGGCTTTCACACTCCTGTCCTCATTGTTGCCATTATTTTGTCTTGGGTTGTTGTTGGGGCGAATTATTGTTCGATTTTGGAAGTTGTGTCGATTTTCTTCAGGCATTGCATCCTGGGATCTCTAATTACCATATAACTTGCTTGCTACAGAGGCAGGGGGGCTTACAGAGGCAGGGGGGAGGTGGGTGTTAAGACCTGAAAAGGGTGGCCAGAAGTCCTGAGTTACCATGGAAACCGCATTCCAGACTGACAGAAGGCTATGATAAGACACATTCCCAAAGTAAAAGTTTCAAAATGAATAGAGAGTTTCTAGTAACTAACATTATTACTAATTCTTACCTTTACAATTCTATAACTAACAACTTCTAACTTTATACCTTAACCTCTAAAAGTTGTTTTAAAGCTCATTTTCTACACCAAGAAAGTGAACCTCATTTTTCACACAGCTCCCTATCCCTGTGGCATTGTCCTGCTACGTTGCCGGAGCTCCCCTGCCGCCACCAGCACCAGCAGCGTTTGCCATCGGGCACAGGTTCTCTCCTGCCACAACTGCCCAAACCGCCGCCTGCTGCCGGATGCATCTTCACAATGCCTGGGGCCACCCATGCCCTGGCTGCAGGAGGTATTTTGGGTTCCACACCCTGTATCGCTGTCAATCTGCTCCACACGCCCAGAACTCAGAAAAGTTGCTGAAACCTGGAACCATAGACGTTCCTGTATCGTGACAAAGCCAGGGCTCTAGAAGCCAGAAGGATGCTGTGGTCCGTGCCAGAGGGGCTGGGGAACTCTGCAGGGCACAGAGCAGAAGAGGGGAGCAGGGCCATGCAATGCTGAAAGGTCCTTCAAAGTGGATGCCAACTGTGCCTGGGCACTGCAGGGGAAGTCAGGCTTCAAACTTGTGGCAGATTGCATCTGGGGGAAATCCTGCTCTGTTAGTAATTTCAGCGGGAAGAAGCTCAGTGCCAGGCACAGGACGCCTTTAGCATGAACGGTGGCCCTTTTCCATGGGAAACTCAACTCACCCCTCCCGGTTCCGGATGTCAACTTGTAAGAGGTGTTTGACACTGCAAGGGCAGCCAGGATTCCAACTATCGTGAGCTTGCATCTGGAAGAAATCCTGCTCCGTGTGTAATTTCAGTGGGCAGGTGCCCAGTGCCAACCACAGGCTGGGCCTTAGGTATGAACAGTGGCCCTTTTTTAATGGGAAACTAAACTCACCCCTGCAGGTTCCTGATGTCAGTTTTTAGGAGGCCTTTGGCACTCCAAGGGCAGCAAGGGTTCCAGCTTGTGGCACCTGGGAGAAATTCCGCTCCACTGGTAATTTTAGCAGGCAGAAGCCAAGTGCCAGGTACAGGGCGGGCATTAGACACAACAGTTGTAGCAGAAATTTCTCAGAGAGCGAGGGCATGATTTTTATTTGTATTGAGATTTGAGCTACCCTAGCCTGGGCCCCAGATTGAGGCCTGTGAAGCCTGTGGCGCAGTTAGAAAGTTATGTGGCGCAGTTAGAAAGTTATGTGGCGCAGTTAAAAATTATGTTGTGTGTAGTGTAGGTCAGTTGTTTTTCTAGCTATTAATAGGTATAGTTTGTAGTGTGAACACTTTAGCCACCTTAAGAATGAGATAAATAACGTCTGTTTGCATTTTTCCTTGTGCTGTATACCAATGAGAAAATACCTGTAATTGTAAACTATGTTGAAGTGTATATAACCTGCCATTTTAAGCAGAATAAAGGGAGAACATATGATTAACCATGTTGGCTGGATCTGCGTTGCTCTGTCCAGCTTCCCATGTTTTTAAGGGGTTCTCTGCAACAAACAGTGGCCCTTTTCCATGGGAAAGTANCCCCCCCCCCCCCCCCCAGGTGCCTGATGTCCATTTGTAGGAGGCCTTTGGCACTTCAAGGGCAGCCAGGGTTCCAACTCGTGGCAGCTTGCATCTGGGAGGAATCCTGCTGCGTTTGGAATCGCAGCTGGCAGAGCTGCCCGGCCCTGATCGCACCCTGCTGCAAGATCCCTGTGTGGGTGAGCCAGAGACTGCACTAAAGCTGAGAGAAAGGCAGCTGAGACACGGCGGGGTTTGGGTTTGCCTCTCTGAAATCTCGTGTCTGTATTTACTTGTTCTTTTATAGAGGAAGCAGTAGGTTTAGGCATTACCACAATACAAAACATTTAATTTAGATGTAACAGAAATGGCCTGTGTAATTTTTTAAAAAAGAAGAGAATACTTTAAAATGCTTCAATCTGTCCTTTGGCATTTCAACACTTCTTCTATGCAAGCCTACAGGGAAGTTAAAGGCCATAACTCCTCTCAGGAGCTATATCTCCACAAGCTATATCTCCACAGGAGTCTATGAGTTTATTCTTAATTCCTTAGGAGCTTTTCAAGGCTGTCAGCTTCAGTTTAGCTACTTCAAGCATTTCCTTTCTCCTGCCTCTAAGACCAGCGAATGTGTTGTTTGAAACACCAGCCTTAACTCCTTCCATACCACAGCACTGACCTGCTGGCTTTGTTCCTTTCGGTTTGCTTCTCCCATATTTTCTAGCAACAACTTCCAAACTAAAATGCCACTTTCTGGTCCATTTCCCTCTTCCATCTTTGAGTCCCTGTATGCTGCTAGCTCAGGGATGCAGCTTCCAGTGTCTCACCCTTGCTGCGTGACCACTCTGCTTGGACCTCCCTTAGTCCCAAACACAAACTGGGAGCCAGTCCTGCCTTGTCCTCCCCAGTGCTGAGGGAGAGCAGGGAGTGTGAGGGGAAGCACAGTGACCACTTCACTGTCCTCCACTGGTGCTGGAGGAAAAAAGGCTCTTCCATCTGGAACAACGAACAATCTGACATAGGAACATTCTCAGGGTGGTACAAGATGAGGATGCAAATTCTCTCGGTATCCTTCCCCACAGAAGCCTCTTTGATCAGCCATCCTGATGGCTGAGGAAGCTGGAATTTAGACAATGGACTAATGCACAAGCTGTAAAGGACATTTAGGGATACGAGGAAAAAAAAAACAAACAACAGAACAACTTTGCTGCTCTGAAGCACAATATTAACCACAGAAGACAAGCCAAAATGGGTGATTTTCGTTTTGGTAGTGCTAAGTCTAACAAAGGCCAGAGCAAGTGTTCCGTATGATACCATCCTTTTATGCCTTCCCACCTGCCAAACAAAGCACCACAGATCTTCTTACATTTAAATACCAGTGGGAGTGGTTTTGCATAGGGAAACACTTAAGAAAATAGATCTTATTTCTGAGATTTCCTGTATTTCCCTTCCCTGCTAAAGTTAGAGGAAACTGATACTCCCACCAGCTGGTGAGTCCCTTCTGCAGTGGTTGTGGTGATGACAGGTGCCACACATTGTGCCAATCATTCCATAAGGTATTGAAATTAATTATTTTTAAAACAAGTACATGATCAATTGTGTCAACAGAGGTGAAGAAGTTAACTTCAGAGTAGGTTTTTGAGACTTCTCTAGTTAACTCAAAAGTCAGACTAAGGTGGTTGAGTTTATACCTCAAGGGTAATTCTCAGCCTGCGTGTGAATCCACACATACGGGTAACCACGGCAACCACCAAATCACAGCCGAAATGCAGAGTACATTTATTTCATTACCTGACTAACAACGCCGGGTGGCAGACGCACAGGACACAGGCTCTGTCAGGCTCAGCTCATCCCCAGCAGGGGGAACTGCTGTCTGCCCATGTATTAAATGTATTAAAGGGCTTCACACGTTTTATCACAAGGCTGTGCTTTTATGATCTCGCTCTCTCCCAGCGGGAGACAAGCATGTCTATGAGAGTGGTATCTCTGCACAGGAATTTTACTTCTCAAAACAGGCAAAGGATGAACAACATTAGGCGAAATAAGTAGAGTTTTCCCCACACCAACATTCTTAGTATTCCCAGCTGCAACAGCATTTTGAGTGAAATTATTCCCTCCTTGTCAAATCTTCTGGTTTTTAACCCTTTTCTCCCAATAGCTTGCTTTCAAATTGTCATTAATTGTCATGAACTGAAGCTTAGAAAAATACAAAACTTTCCCCCTTAATGACTTTGCTCTTTTCCACTTGGCAAATTTTGATTTTTTCCCTTCTTTTCTACAGTGAAGAAGGCAAATCCATGTTACTGGTACTAGAGGAATTCAGGCTAGAGGCCAAACCTCCTGAACCCTCTGAAATTATCTACAGTGTTTCTCTCTGCAAAACAGAGCTCTGAGTGCTCTACAGCTCTGACATGGAAAACAAGCAACTAGGCAGCAAGGCCCCTGCTGCTGCAGACATGGGAAAACTCCAACTGTGGATGAAATTCTATTCATATATGCTCCAGATCCAGGAGGATTTATGAGCCCATTTCCAACAGATATCAATGGAAGATTACTTTGGCCATTTTTTTCTTTCGGTAGCAGACCAGGTTACTTTGTGTCTTACAACATCCTTCCCCTCTCCTGCTCTAAGAGTTTGTCATGACATCCTACAGATGCCACCTCTGCTACCACAACTTTGTTTGAAAGCAAAAAAAACCCAAAAAACTTCAAAACATCATCTTCCCTGTTCTTTCCACCCCACGACCTTTTCCTGCTAATTACAGTTACTTTCTAAAATATCACATCCTCCACAGCTTTCCAGTTTCTTTGGAGAATGCAGGGCAGTTATGCTGGTGCTTGAATGATATGAAGTAACACCTCAGGCTTACTATGACCCGGCAGTAATTCAGGGACCGCAGGTTAGAAATCTCTGTAAATCAAATAATACTGCACAGCAAAATCTGTTCCTCTCAACTCCCCAATTGTAAATGCATGAGTTGAACAAAAACATATTTTCTCATTTCCCATAACTGTGACTGGGGAGTAAGAGTGGATATTGTCTGTGCTCAAACTGCAGCAGGTAAATGCTTAACATTAATGAAAATGTCATGTGTGTAAACCCAGCTTCTATTTCCAATAAAGTATTTTGTTCACTGCTCTCTCATTTCATTATGGACACGAGATTACATTAAAAGATTCAGAAAACTTAACAAAAAATTCAGTTGTCTGACTTTTGCTTTAGGTCAAAGGAACCAGATAAAGCAACCTGAAGAGGGTACTCATCCCAGTGAAAAAGGCCCCTTGGCAGGCAGCTGCAGGGACTTTGGAAAGGGCCAGTGCCTGAGGCTACAGGGGAGAAAAGGGCTCTGAATTGGCTGCCCTGGCACGTAGAAACCGGCTCCGAGGCTGCTTCACACACAGGATTCCTCTGGAGGACTGCAGAAAGCTGAGAGTCAGCTCTGGCTTCTCCATGTTCTGTGCCCTAAAGCTGCCTGGCAGAAGAAATTTAGGCTCAGTCCTGTGCCATAATCCCTCCTGGCCCCAGGCACAGCACCAGGAAGGTCTTTGCACAGTGAGCTTCTGCTGCAGCCAAGGAAAGCTCCTGGCTCAGGGTCAGCTTTCCTGCTCAGCCAGACCCCCCATGTGCCCCAGCAGCAGGAAATTGCCGGATCCGAGTGGTACCGGTGATGGCAAACTGCTGGATCTGGAGTCCTGGCACTGGCAATGTACCAGATTTGGGTGGGCAGTGCCAGCACTGGGAAATTGCAAGATTTTGGCTTTTTGTGACAGCAAATTGCTGAACTTGGGCTGTGCCAGCAGCAGGAAAATTCCGGATCTGGGCTGTGGTGATGCCAGCAAACACCAGATTTCAGGCTACAGGTGCTGGAAAGAACCTGACCTGGACCACCTCTTTTCTTGCTTGCTTGCTTGGTTTCTGTCCTGGAAGGAGGTGCCCTTACCCTCCCAAAATCACTGCCACTTCACCTCCAGGCTCCACAGCTCGGGACCTTTACTTCAGCCTTCCCAATTTCACTGCAACCTCCCAGAAGACACCAAAGAGCCCAAACCACCCCATCCCCCCATTCCAATCTCCACCCCTTCCCAAGCTTCATANTCTCGTCCCATCCCATCCCGTTCTGTTCTGTCCTGTTCCAATCTGTCCCATCCCATCCCATCCCATCCCATCCCATCCCATCCCATCCTCCTTGGCAGGAAGCCCCATCCAACCAGGCCTTGGAAGCTTCCAGGGATTCCGGGGCAGCTGCAGCTTCTTGGCCCAACCTGTGCCAGGGCCCGATCGCCCTCCCAGGGAACAATCCCATCCCCACATCCTATCTTACCCTGCCCTCAAGCAGCATGAAGCCATTGCCTGTGTCCTGTCGCTACCAAAATCGCTATTTTCTCCACTGAAATGTTTTCCCTCAATGACCATCAATGCATGTATGTGTTTAGTCATGCAGCCTGATGTACTAAGAATTTTACTTTCCAAGCCAACACCTGTAGTAGATTTCTGTTTGGTTTGTGTCTGAGAAGTGGCATTTGTGCTGGAGAGGTGCTGTTGGGAAGAAAGGATGGAGTAAACCTGCTCCAGGGTGTGCGATGAAGGACTAAGTTGCAGGGAAGGGGAATATTTATAAACTGTCTCGATATTTCCCTGTCATTCTGGGCGTTTGGATTTAGCCTGGACTTGTCAGCTAAGTCATAACCAAGCCAATCCAGCTCCTTAACTCTCAATGGGTGTTTGAAACACTTCCACAGAAAGACAAGTTAGTAATGATTCCAAAGGCAAAATGGTAAATGAAGGCTAATGATTACTGGAGAATTTCCTTAGGCATTATGAACCTCAGGCATATGGAATTTTGGAGGTGGAATCCCAGTTTCAGCTTCAGGCACCTGCAGGAGAAGAGGGGTCCTTATCCACAGAAAGGGACACCTGATGCCCCAGTGTGTCAGGTGCAGACAGTGAGCTGTCCAGAAACGAGCAGCAAGTCCCCTCTGCCCCTGCCCTCACATGGGAGTGGCAGCAGCCCCAGGTGTTTGATGTGAGGATGATGAGGGGACAGAGCAGCCCCAGGTGTTTGCTGTGAGGATGATGAGGGGACAGAGCAGCCCCAGGTGTTTGCTGTGAGGATGATGAGGGGGCAGCTTTAAGAGGGGTTTCCCTGAGCTCACTTGGTATGGGGCTGCTGCAGGAGAGGGGTTTATGCTGGGCTTCCCAGGAGTGACTCATGGAATGACAGTGAGACCACCTCATTGGGTCTGGTGTAGAGCCTGGATGCACTTGGATGTGAGCATTGCTTGAAAAGGGGGTGCTGAAGGATAAACCTTTGTGCCAGGCAGCACCAGCAGGTGAGCCAGTGTGGATTTGCAGGGGGAACTTTTCTCCTTTCAATGTCATCTTGCCATCCCCAGTGCCCCCAGAAAAAAAAAATGGGGGTTATGAGGACAAAAGGAATTTAAATTTAGGGAAGGAGCTCCTCTTCCATTATTGTCTGTGTTTAAACTGGGGGGGAAATCCCCTTTGCCTGTGGTTTTAAGGGTGTTGAGTGAGGGAAAACTTGCTTTTTCCAGGGTGTTAAGGGCATCAGTTGACAGGGAATCCATGTGTTCCATTTTAAATGGAAAGGGGAAATATTATATTATGGGTTTGAATTGCAGGTAAGATCATGCTAAGATTTAAAGTGGTGGTCGGGGGGGAAGCTCTGTTGTTGCCCCTTTTAAAGGGCTTGGATAGAGGAAAAAACCTCACTTTTCCCATCATTTGAGAGATGTAATTTGAGGAGAAGCCCTCCTTTTCTGTTCTTGTCGGGCATTAAATTGAAGGGGAGAACACATTTATTTGCTGTTGTATTGGTTTAAGGTGAGGTGAACACCTGCTGTTGCCTCAGTTTCAGGGCTAAAATTGAAGGAAACCCCAGCTTTCCCAGCATTCGAAGGATTTAAATCGGGCCGTGCCGCTGGACCCGAAGGCGCTGCTGCCCCTGCCCTGGCACCAAATGCGTTGTGTGGGAGCACCCCTGGCATTCGTTCCCTGGGGAATTGCTGAGGTGGAGCGGGAACGTCGCAGCTGAGCTGCCCCGGGGAGTGACAGAGCCGTGCCGGTGTGACCCAGGCAGAACTGAGGCGAGCTCTGCCGGGCCGGCAGGCGGGAGCCGCGGCACCGGAGCTCTCCGCCCGTCCCGGCCGCTCTGTCCGCTCCAGGTGCGGGGCTTGGGGCCCTCTCAGCCCGGTGCCTCTGGGCAGGCGGGTCTCCCGGCCCGGAGGAACGGGTTTCCTGCCGGGAACCGCGCTCCGTTCGGTGCCGGGAGCGCAGAGCCGCCCCCGGGAGCCGAGTGCGGCCGCTGCCGTGGCCTCCCCGGTCCCCCCGCACCGTGTGACGGGGCCAGCCCAGCGGTGAGCCCTCGAAAGGGGAGCTGGGGGACGCCTGTGGCTTGTCAGCTTCAGCGTGGGCTCGCCAAAGTCACCGAAAGGAAGAGAGAGGAAAAAGCCCAGCCCCGACCCCGCAGGCTGTTCGTCTGTGGGCTTTGTTGGTATTGCTCTTTGACCGAGGCACAGCTTTAAATAATACTCTGTATGCCTTCTAGAAACAGTGTCCAATACATTTTACACTCTCCCGTGAGATCTTCGGGTCCACATTCTTTTCACTGCCGTGTCAATACAGCAGCAGGGGCGGAGTTAATTGCTGTGGGGGTGCGGCGTGGGTCTTTTTTGGGCCGCCGTGTGGCGTTTTTGGTGGGTTTAGTTTCTTGCGCTGGAGTAAAATTCAGTAGTTTTAGAAGAAGAAGAAACAGTTCTGGCAAAAATGTTCGTTTTGGCTAATAAACGAGAGTTTGGTTTTAAAAAGTAAAAAAGGGGGGTTTGTGGTAGATAATACAGTTGAGAGAGAATTTGGGGGAGGATGATAGAGAATATTGTGCTATAATATCATTTTAGGACATTTCGTATTTAATTTTGTGTTGTCAGCTTAATGCTCAAATTAATATATTTTAAGTATATATAAGCGTTTATGTATAGATACACTTAAATTTAGATAGTGGTAGGTGCTATTTAATAGATAATGGTATTTATATGTGGTTTTTATTTGCTATTACACTCTTTGGTGGTATATAGGGTTTTCTTTTATTTTTTTGGTATTATTTATTATGTGTAATTTGGGTTTTGAGCGAAGATAAATTAATTTTACCTCAAATACAAACAAACCCACCCAAAAAGTTAAGTAGCTTTTTTAAATAGACTTCTGATGTGTGTTATTGGGATTTTATTTTGTTTATTGTATGTAGGGGTTCAGATTGGGTAGGGCCAGCTTGGCTGGTGGAGGTTTGGGTGTTTTGTTAGATGCAGTTTTGAATTTTTCAAAGTTTTTTTCTGTTTAGTGATTTTAAGGTGGTTTTTAATAAATTATTGTGTCGTTTTATTTAGTTTGTGGATGGTGCGTGATAAGGGATAGGGGCTATTTAATGCTGTGTTTCTTAGTTTAGGTGTTGATTGGTTTTGAATTTTGTTGTTGAATTTTTTTTTTGCAGGGTATTGTATTTTTAAAGGCTATGTTTTCTAAGGTTTACAATGGTGTAATGGGCTGTCATGTGAGGTGTAGGGTAGGCTTTAAATTATTTAGTGGTGGTTTTTATTATGGTAAGTGTGTAGCGTTTGTTTTGGTGGGTTTGAGGTAGTGTGATGTAGCTAATTTGTTAGGGGGTTTTAATATTTATAATTAGATTATTGTTTATTGTGTAATGGGTTTATTTATTTGGCTTGTTTGATTACGGTATGTGTTTTATAGTTAGGGATAATTTGGGGGATATTGTTCATGGTTAAATTGGTCTTTTGGTTTTGTGTGTATTTATAGATGATATTTTTGTTTTGATGGTTTGAGGCATTATGAGTTTGTTGAGTGAAGACTGATTTCTTGGGCTTATTAATTTAAGGTTAATTTGTGATGTTTTTGTAGTTTGATTATTGCTTTGGAGTTTATTATGGGTTTTTTGGGGGGAACATGGGCATTGATATGGTGGAGGGTTTTAGGTAGTGTTTTTGGGGTGGTGATGTTCTTTTATTTGATTTTTTTTTTAGTTAATTTTAAAGAGTGTTGGTTATTATTTATGAGTTAGTGTAGGTTATATTTTTTAGTCCTGTTTAGGGTGAATTGTACAGTTTTGAGTTTAGTAAATTGGTTTATCTTTTTTACTAGTTATTGTGATTTGCTCTGTGGAGTTCTATATAGCTGTTTTTTGGTTTTGTTCCATTTTTATGATAAGAATTGTTAGTGAAAAGAGTGTAGTGTGGTTTATTTGCTGATAGTTGTTTGTATGGTGGAGTTTTTTAGTTTGTGTTTGGGAGCTTTTTGTTAATGAGATTAAAGTGTTTGGGTTAATTTGTAAGTATTTTAAAGATTTTAGGGAGAAATAGATTTATTTTTAATATGGGTGCGCTGTATGAAGAGAGTAATTTATTTGTTTTATGTGGTATTGGTGGCGTGGGGGTAGAGGGATTTTTGTAGTAATTATTTTAAATGAGGTTTCTTGGCACTTCAAATATTTCTTTCTGAGGAAGTTTGTTTGGAATGTATGGGGTTTTGGGTTATAGTGGGATTTTTAAATTTTATTTTTAATTGGATTTTTAGGTTTTATTACACTTAAAATCTGTGCATCTTTTCTTATGTCAGTAATAGAAATAGGTTTTGATTTTGTATGTAGCGATGGGATTAGTGTATACAAGCTACTACTGTTGACTAAGGTTTTACGTTTTTGTGGTTTCGATGCGTTAGGTTAATGAATTTATGTAGTTCAAAACGCATGGGTTTGTTGCATTTTATTTGGGCAGACACAAGTCTTTTTAAGTTTGGGGGAGGTCTGGGCATATATTTGTGTTACTTTAAGGGGATTGGACCTAGGATTGTTTTTATTATGTTTGGCACTTTGATTATGGGCAAATAGCATTGGCTTTTTTTGGTGCAAGTTTTTTTGAGTTTTCCTCTTCAAAATTTGCATATTTGCGTGGTGAGGGTAGTGGTGTTTCTGGTACAAATCTAAGCATCCATCGTTGTTTCTGTGTTTTAGATGGTCCACTCAGATTACACTGAGACCCCCTCACCGACAGTGGAAGAGATCTGCTAAGATCATGCTTTGATGTTTGGTTTTCATTGTGGTAGCTATGAGACAACAGCCCAGTCACAGGAGAAAATTCCCAGAGGGAGAGATGAGCTTCATTCACACCTGATGTGGACCCTCATCCCAGGATGTCCTAGAGGTAAGTAGAGGGCTATGAGCCACAGAAAGGAATGAAAGCGAGGGGCCAAGTCAGGAAGCACCAGGAGGGATATTTCAGTGAGGTTGGGAGATGGTAATGTCTTAGATGTGACCCCATAGGCTATGATGAAGAAAAGCCTAAGTATTGGTCCCAATGCTGAGGTACGCAGACAAGAGTAGACCCAGGGCATGTAGTCTCAGTCTGAAATTGTGCACCCTGACATAGTGGGCATCTTGTCTACCATGTCGTCTCTTGTAGAATTTAAGAGGCCTAAGGGAGAACCTGGAAACAGTCTTAACATTTTCTCATTGACGCATTCCAAAGATGGGAGCATTGGGCATTCGAGAGGGAGAATTTTAATATGGAAGAAATACTGCTCCATTGTAAACTTAAGAGGGGAGACGCCCAGTAGCAAGCAGGCACAGGGGCTAGGAAAGGAATGGTGGTGGTTTTAAATAGGTAACCAAACTAACCCATCCAGAAGCCTGATGTCAGTTTGTAAGAAGTGTTTGGCACTCCAAGGGAAGCCAGGCTTCCATCGGGTGGCAGCTTGCATTTGAGAGGAATACAGCTTTGTTGGGAAATGGCGCGGGCAGATGACCCGTACAAGGGTGGGGAGGTGAGGTAGCCGCGCAGGGTGGCCCTTTTCCAGGGGATAGTAAAGTTAGTCTGCCAGGTGCCTGATGTCAGCTTCTAGGAGACATTTGGCACTCCAAGAGAAGCCAGGTTTCCAACATGTGGCAGCATGCATCTGGGAGGAATTCTGATCCGCGCGGAATTCTAAGTGGCAGAAACCCGGTACCCGCCAATGGAGTTGGGCACGAATGATGGCCTGTTTCCAGGGGAAACACAACTGATCCCCCCAGGTTCCAAATGTCAGTTTGTGGGAGACATTTGGCACTACCAGGGCAGCCTGGTTTCCAACTTGTGACATCTTGCCTCTGGGAGGAATTCTGATCCGTGCGGAATTCTACGTGGCCGAAGCCCAGTATGGGGCACAGGGAGTTGGGCACGAACGATGGCCTGTTTCCAGGGGACACTCAACTGATCCCCCCAGGTTCCAGATGTCAGTTTGAGGGAGACATTTGGCACTACCAGGGCAGCCTGGTTTCCAACTTGTGACATCCTGCCTCTGGGACGAATTCTGATCCGTGCGGAATTCTAGGTGGCAGAAAGCCAACGCCGGGCATAGGGAGTTGGGCAAGAACGATGGCCTGTTTCCGGGGGAAACTGAAGCGATCCCCCCGGGTTCCTGATGTCAGTTTGTGGGAAAGATTTAGCACTACCAGGGCAGCCTGGTTTCCAACTTGTGACATCCTGCCTCTGGGAGGAATTCTGATCCGTGCGGAATTCTAGGTGGCAGAAAGCCAGTGCTAGGCACAGGGAGTTGGGCACGAACGATGGCCCGTTTCCAGGGGAAAACAAAGTGAGCCCCGCAGGTTCCAGATGTCAGTTTGTAGGAGACCATTGGCACTACCAGGGCAGCCTGGTTTCCAACTTGTGACATCTTGCCTCTGGGAGGAATTCTGATCCGTGCAGAATTATAGGTAGCAGCAAGCCAGTGCTGGGCACGGGGAGTTGGGCACGAACAATGGCATGTTTCCAGGGGAAACTCAACTGATCCCCCCAGGTTCCTGATGTGAGTGTGTAGGGGATATTTGGCACTACCAGGGCAGCCTGGTTTCCAACTTGTGACATCTTGCCTGTGGGAAGAATTCTGATCCGTGCGGAATTCTAGGGGGCAGAAAGCCAGTGCTGGGCATAGGGAGTTGGGCACGAACGATGGCCTGTTTCCAGGGGAAACTCAACTGATCCCCCCAGGTTCCAGATGTCAGTTT
>VZDJ01001792.1:0-10599 GCA_008694505.1 Cyanoderma ruficeps | reverse complement strand
TTGCACACAGTTCCCATGGGAATGCATACCAGTCCTGGGAGACTTGGTAAACCCTCCGCCTCAGACCAGGCCAGGGGCTCCGTTCAGAGTCTGGGGACTCAGTCCACAATCTTGGAGAGAGTCGTGAGACATTTCACATCCTTGGACACCCTCTGACACTGTGACAAGACAGTGCTTGCACCCAGAGTGTTCTACTCTTTGTGACACCACAGTCATGACAGCACCTGCTTGCCCCTCTCTGTGGACCCCACATTGCTTTGTTCCACTCTTTGTGACACCACAGTCATGACAGCACGTGCTTGCCCCTCTCTGTGAACACCACATTGTTTTGTTCCACTCTTTGTGAAACCACAGTCATGCCAGCACCTCCTTGCCCCTCTCTGTGACATCACTAGTGGTGGTAGTAGCAGATTCCCCCTCTTTATGACACCACAGTAATGACAGAACCCACTTGCCCCTCTCTTTTACACGACAGGGGTTGCACCCACTGGCTTCCACTGTTTGAGACACCACAGTAGTTTTAGCACCTGCTTGCCCCTCTCTGTGATATCACAAGTGTGCATCCACAGTGTTCCAGTCTTTGTGACACCACAGTTATGACAGCACCTGCTTGCACCTCTCTGTGACACCACAGTGCTTGCAACCAAAGTGTTCCACAATTTATGACACTCCACTCATGACAGAATATGCTTACCTTCCTTTGTGACACCACAGTGGTTGCACCCAGAGTGCTCCACTCTTTGTGACACCACAGTAATGACGGAACCCGCTTGCCCCACTCTTTGGCATGACAGGGGTTGTACCCACACTCTTCCACTGTTTGTGACACCACAGTAGTGTTAGCACCTGCTGGCCATTCTCTGTGATACCACAAGGGTTGCATCCACAGTTTTCTGCCATTTGTGCCACCACAGTCATGACAGCACCTGTTTACCCCTCTGAGTGACACACAGTGGTTGCACCCACAGTGTTCCAATATTTGTGACACTAGTAGTGACAGAATCTGCTTGCCCGACTCTGTGACACCACAGTGCTTGCACCCACAGTGTTCCACCCTTTGTGACACCAGAGTAGTGAGAGAACCTACTTGCTCCTCTCTGTGACACCACAGTGGTTGTACCCAGAGTGTTCCTCTCTGTGTGACATGACAGTAGTTACAAACCTGCTTACCCCTCTTTGTGACACTACAGTGGTTCAAGCCACAGTGTTCCACTCTTTGTGACACGACAGTAGTGTCGGCAACAGCTTGCCCCTCTTTGTGTCATCACAGTGGTTGCACCCACAGTGTTCCTCCGTTTGTGACACCACAGTCGTGAAAGCCCCTGCTTGCCCCTCTCTTTATCACCACAGTGGTTGCACCCACAGTGTTCCCGTCTTTGTGACACCACCGTCATGAGAGCACCTGCTTCTCTCTGTGACACCACAGTGCTTTCACCCACAGTGTTACACCTATTGTGACACCACAGTAGTGACAGGACCTGCTTGCCCATCACTGTGAAACTACAGTGGTTGCACCCACAGTGTTCCACTCTTTTGACGCCACAATCGGATCAGCAGCTGCTGGCCCAACTGTGTGACATAACAGTGCTGGCAGCGGCAGATTCCCCCATTTTGTGACACCACAGTAGTGACAGAACCTGCTTGCACATCTCTGTGAAACTACAGGGGTTTCACCCACAGTGTTCCACTCTTTGTGACACCACAGTATGACAGCACCTCCGTGCCCCTTTCTGTGACATCACTGTGGTGGCTGTAGAAGAATCCCTCTTTTTGTCACACAACAGTCATGACAGCACCTGCTTGCCCTCCTTTGTGACACCATAGTGATTGCACCCACAGTGTTCCACTCTTTTTGATACCATACTTGGGACAGCACCTCCTTCCTCCTCTGTATGACACCTCGGTGCTTTTGCCCACAGTGTTCCATTCTTAGTGACACCACTGCAGTGACAGAACATGCTGGCCCCTCTCTGTGACCCCCACAGTGGTTGCTCCCTCAATGTTCTGCTGTTTCTGACACCACAGTAATGACAGCACCTACTTACCCCTTTTCGTGATGCCACTGTGGTTGCAACAACAGTGTTCCACCCTTTGTGACACCTCATTCATGTCTGCACCTGCTTGCTCAGCTCTGTCACATCACAGTGCTGGCAGCGTCAGATTCTCCCTCTTTGTGTCCCCATAGAAATGAGAGAACCTCCTTGCTCCTCTGTGTGACACCACCGTGGTTGCACCCACAGTGTTCCACTCTTTCTGGCATCACAGTGCTGACAGCACCTGCTTGCCCTGCTCTCTGAGACCACAGTGGGGTCACCCATAGTGATTTACTCTTTGTGACTCCGCAGTAGTGACAGCAGCGCCATACCAGTCCCTGCGGCACTACAGTGGTTGCACCCACATTGCTCCAGGCTTTGTGACACCCCAGTCATGACAGCACCTCCTTACCCCTCTCTGTGACACCACAGTGGTGGCACCCACATGTTCCAGTTTTTGTGACACCTCAGTCATGTCAGCACCTGCTTGCTCAGCTGTGTCACATCACAGTGCTGACAGGGGCTGATTCCCCCTCTTTGTGACCCCAGAGAAATGACAGAACCTCCTTCCTCCTCTCTGTGACACCATAGTGCTTTCACCCATAGTGTTGCACCTATTGTGACACCACAGTAGTGACAGGACCTGCTTGCTCAAATCTGTGAAACTACTGTGGTTGCACTCACAGTGTTGCACTCTTTGTGACACCACAGTATGACAGCACCTCCTTGCCCCTCTCTGTGACATCACTGTGGTGGCTGTAGAAGAATCCCTCTTTTTGTGACACCACAGTCATGACACCACCTGCTTGCCCTCCTTTGTGACACCATAGTGGTTGCACCCACAGTGTTCCACTCTTTTTGATACCACACTTGGGACAGCACCTCCTTCCTCCTCTGTATGACACCTCGGTGGTATCGCCCACAGTGTTCCACTCTTTCTGACACCACAAGAGTGACAGAACCTCCTTGCTCCTCTCTGTGACACCACTGTGCTTGCACCCACAGTGTTCCACCCTTTGTGACACCAGAGTAGTGAGAGAACCTACTTGCTCCTCTCCGTGACACCACAGTGGTTGTACCCAGAGTGTTCCTCTCTGCGTGACACGACAGTAGTTACAAACCAGGTTACCCCTCTTTGTGACACTACAGTGGTTCAAGCCACAGTGTTCCACCTATTCTGACACCACAGTAGTGACAGAACCTGCTTGCCCATCTCTTTGAAACTACAGTGGTTGCACCCAGAGTGTTCCACTCTTTGTGACACCACAGTATTTTCAGCACCTGCTTGCCCCTCTCTGTGAAAAGACAGTGCTTGCACTAAGAGTGTTCCAGTTTTTGTGACACCACAGTCATGAGAGCACCTGCTTGCCCCTCTGAGTAACACCACAGTGGTTGGACCCACAGTGTTCCAGTCTTTGTGACACCACCGTCATGACAACACCTGCTTGCCCCTCCCTGTGACACCACAGTGGTTGCAGTGGCAGATTCCTTTTCTTTGCAACACGACAATCATGAAAGCTCCTGCTTGCCCTCCTTTGTGACACCACAATGTTTCCGCCCATCGTGTTCCACTCTTGGTGACATCAGAGTCGCAAGAGCACCTGTTTGCCCCACTCTGAGACACCACAGTGCTTGCACCCACAGTGTTCCACTCTTTTTGACACCACAATTGTGACAGAACCTCCTTGCTCCTCTCTGTGACACCACAATGTTTCCACCCATAGTGTTCCACTCTTTGTGACATCATAGTTGCAAGAGCAGCTTTTGCCCCACTCTGTGACACCACAGTGCTTGCACCCACAGTGTTCCACCTTTTGTGATGCTACAGTAGTTACAGAATCTGCTTGCCCCTCTCTGTGACACCACAGCGCTTGCACCCACAGTGTTCCACCCTTTGTGACACCAGAGTAGTGAGAGAACCTACTTGCTCCTCTCTGTGACACCACAGTGGTTGTACCTAGATTGTTGTCCTCTGTGTGACACGACAGTAATTACAAACCTGCTTACCCCTCTTTGTGACACTACAGTGGTTCAAGCCACAGTGTTCCACTCTTTGTGACACCACAGTGCTTGCACCGCAGTGATCCAGTCTTTGTGACACCACAAGAGTGACAGAATCTCCTGGCTCCTCTCTGTGAAACCACAGTAGTTGCACCCAGTGTTCCTCTCTGTGTGACATGACAGTAGCTACAAACCTGCTTACCCCCTGTGTGACACGACAGTGGTTCAAGCCACAGTGTTCCGCTCTTTCTGACACCACAGAAGTGTCAGCACCATCTTGCCCCTCTTTCTGACGTCACAGTGGTTGCACCCACAGTGTTCCTCTGTGACATCACAGTTGTGAAAGCCCCTGCTTGCCCCTCTCTGTGACACCCACAGTGGTTGCAGCCACAGTGTTCCAGTTTTTTTGACACCACAGTTGTGACAGCACACGCTTACCCTTCTCTGTGTGACGACACCAGGTTCACCCACAGAGATCCACTCTTTGCGACACCAGAGTAGTGAGTGAACCTACTTGCCCCACTCTGTGACACCACAGTGCTTACACCCACAGTGTTCCACTCTTTCTGACACCACAAGAGTGACACAACCTCCTTGCTCCTCTCTGTGACACCACAGTGCTTGCACCCACAGTGTTCCACTCTTTGTGACAACACAGAAGTGTCAGCACCGGCTTGCCCCTCTTTGTGACGTTACAGTGGTTGCACCCACAGTGCTCCTACGTTTGTGACACCACCATTGTGAAAGACCCTGCTTGCCCCTACCTGTGACACCACAGTGGTTGCACCCACAGTGTTCCACTCTTTGTGTCACCACAGCAGTGACAGCACCTCATTGCCTCTCTTTATCACACAACCATGGTTTAACCGACAGTGTACCACTCTTTGAGACACAACAGTCGTGACATCACCGGCTTGCTTTTCTGTGACACCACAGTGGTTGCTGTAGCAGATTCCCCCGATTTGTGACACCACAGTAGTGCCAGCACCCGTTTGCCCCTCTCTGTGACATCACTAGTGGTGGCAGTAGCAGATTCCCTCTCTTTGTGACACCACAGTAATGACAGAACCGGCTTGCCGCCATCTTAGACATGACAGGGGTTGCACCCACAGTGTTCCACTGTTTGAGACACCACAGTAGTATTAGCACCTGCTTCCCCCTCTCTGTGATACCACAAGGGTTGCATACACAGTGTTCCAGCCTTGGTGACACCACAGTCATGACAGCACCTGTCAACCCCTCTCTGTGAACACCACATTGCTTTGTTCCACTCTTTGTGAAACCACAGTCGTGCCAGCACCTGCTTCCCCCTCTCTGTGACATCACTAGTGGTGGCAGTAGCAGATTCCCTCTCAATGCGACACCACAGTAATGACAGAACCCGCTTGCCCCTCTCTTTGACACGACAGGGTTTGCACCCACAGTCTTCCACTGTTTGTGACACAACAGTAGTGTTAGCACCTGCTTGCCCCGCTCTGTGATACCACAAGGGTTGCATCCACAGTGTTCCGCCATGTGTGACACCACAGTCATGACAGCACCTGTTTACCCCTCCGAGTGACACCACAGTGGTTGCACCCACAGTGTTCCAGTCTTTGTGACACCACGGTCATGACAGCACCTGCTTGCCCCTCTCTGTGACACCACAGTGGTTGCAGTCGCAGATTCCTCCTCTTTGTGACACGACAATCATGACAGCACCTGCTTGCCCTCCTTTGGAACACCACAGTCATGACAGCACCTGCTTACCCCTCTCTATGACACCACAGTGCTTGCACACAAAGTGTTCCACTCTTTGTGACCCTTCATTAACGACAGAATCTGCTTACCCTCTTTTGTGACACCACAGTGGTTGCACCCAGAGTTTTCCACTCTTTGTGACACCACAGTCTTGACAGCACCTCTTTGCCTCTCTTTATGACACCACCATGGTTTCACCCACAGTGTTCTACTCTTTGTGACACCACATTAGTGACAGCACCTGCTTACCCCTCTTTGTGACCCCACAGTGGCTGCAACCACAGTGTTCCACCCATTGTAACGCCACAGTAGGTTCAGAATTGGCCTGCCCCTCTCTGTGACACCCACAGTGGTTCCTCCCTCAATGTTCCACTGTTTCTGACACCACAGTAATGACAGCACCTACTTAGCCCTTTNCACATTCATGTGTGGTTTTGACTGCGGTGCTCCTTACACGGGGCACCACTTTTCAGTAGCTTAGGCTGTGTGTGTCCCCCTTTAGGGACAGGAAGAGAGGAGGCAGACACAGCAGCAGTGAGGGGATCAAACTCTCTTTTTAATTTCATCTGACTCCATTATTTATACATATGTACAGAGGTCAAGGGATTGGCTTCAAAGGTCGCCACCTCTTAACCTCTATGGTGGACAGCACCATTACTCAATTCTTCTCTCAGAGGAGAAGAATGCAAACATTCTAAGAATAAACATTGTTTACATCAGGCTACGTGAGAAGTTCTGCACAGAGACGGAAAGGCGGAAAACTGGGCAACAGTCATGACAGCACATGCTTACCCCTCTCTGTGACACCGCAGTGCTTGAACCCAAAGTGTTCCACTCGTTCTGACACTTCACTCATGACAGAATCTGCTTACTCTCCTTTGTGACACCACAGTGGTTGCAACCAGAGTTTTCCACAATTTGTGACACCACAGTAGTGACAGCACCTGCTTACCCCTCTTTGTGACCCCACAGTGGTTTCAACCACAGTGTTCCACCCATTGTAATGCCACAGTAGGTATAGAACCGGCTTGTCACTCTCTGTGACACCACAATTGCCGTAGTAGAAGATCTCCCTCTTAGTGACACCACAGTCGTGACAGCACCTACTGGCCCAGCTGTGTGACACCACAGTGCTTGCACCCACAGTGTTCATCCATTTTTGACAGCACAACACTTATAGAACCCGTTTTCCCCTCTCTGTGATATCACTAGTGGGGGCAGTAGCAGATTCCTCCTCTTTGTGACACCACATATGTTTTAACACATGCTTGCCACTGTCTGTGAGACCACAGTGGTTGCACCCGCTGTGTTCCACTCTTTGTGACGCCACAGTAGGGTCAGCAGCTGCTTGCCCAGCTGTGTGACATAACAGTGCTGGCAGTGGCAGATTTCCCCATTTTGTGACACCACAGCAGTGACAGTACCTGCTTGACCCTCTGTGTGACACTGTCGTTGCACGCACAGTGTCCCACTCTTTGTGACACCACAGTCGTGACAGCACCTGCTTGCTCAGCTCTGTGACACCACAGTGTTTCCACCATAGCGTCCCACTCTTTGTGACATCAGAGTCGCAAAAGCACCTGTTTGCCCCAATCTGACACCACAGTGCTTGTACCCACAGCGTTCCAGTCTTTCTGACACCACAAGAGTGACAGAACTTCCTTGCTCCTCTCTGTGACACCACAGTGCTTGCACCCATAGTGTTCCACCACTTGTGACACAACATTAGTGACAGAATCTGCTTGCCCCTCTCTGTGACACCACAGCGCTTGCACCCACAGTGTTCCACCATTGGTGACACCAGAGTAGTGAGAGAACCTACTTGCTCCTCTCTGTCACACCACAGTGATTGCGCCCAGAGTGTTCCTCTCTGTGTGACATGACAGTAGTTACAAACCTGCTTACCCCTCTTTGTGACACTACAGTGGTTTAAGCCACAGTGTTCCACTCTTTGTGACACCACAGAAGTGTCAGCACCATCTTGCCCCTCTTTGTGACGTCACAGTGCTTGCACCCACAGTGTTCCTCCGTTTTTGACACCACAGTTGTGACAGCACATCCTTGCCCCTCTCTGTAACACCACAGTGGTCGCACCCACTGTGTTCCACTCTTTGTGACATCACAGTCATGACAGCACCTGCTTGTCTCTCTCTGTGACACCACAGTGCTTGCCCCCACAGTGTTCCACATATCGTGACAGCACAGTAGTGACAGAGCCTGCTTGCCAATTTCTGTGACAGTTATGACAGCACCTCCTTGCCCCTTTTCTGTGACATCACTGTGGTGGCTGTAGAAGAATCCCTCTTTTTGTGACACCACAGTCATGACAGCACCTGCTTGCCCCTCTCTGTGAACACCACATTGCTTTGTTCCACTCTTTGTGACACCAGAGTAGTGCCAGCACCTCCTTGCCCCTCTCTGTGACCTCACTCCTGGTGGCAGTAGCAGATTCCCCCTCTTTGTGACACCACGGTAATGACAGAACGCCCTTGCCCCTCTCTTTGACACAACAGTGGTTGCACCCACAGTCTTCTACGGTTTGTGACACCACAGTAGTGACAGCACCTGCTTGCCCCTCTCTGTGATACCACAAGGGTTACATCCAGAGTGTTCCGCCATTTGTGACACCACAGTCATGACAGCACCTGTGTACCCCTTCGAGTGACACCACAGTGGTTGCACCCACAGTGTTCCACTCTTTCTTACACCAGTCATGACAGCACCTGCTTGCCCCTCTCTGTGACACCACAGTGGTTGTACCCAGAGTGTTCCTCTCTGTGCGACACTACAGTAGTTACAAAACTGCTTACCGCTCTTTGTGACACTACAGTGGTTCAAGCCACAGTGTTACACCCTTTGTGACACCACAGAAGTGTCAGCAGCAGCTTGCCCCTCTTTGTGACGTCACAGTGGTTGCACCCACTGTGTTCCTCCGTGTGTGACACGACAGTCGTGAAAGCCCCTGCTTGCCCCTCTCTGTGACACCACAGTAGTTGCACCCACAGTGTTCCAGTCTTTGTGACACCACAGTAGTGACAGCACATCCTTGCTCGTCTCTGTAACACCACAGTGCTTGCACCCACAGTGTTCCACGTATTGTGACAGCACAATAGTGACAGAACCTGATGCCCATCTCTGTGAAACTACAGTGGTTGCACCCACAGTGTTCCACTCTTTGTGACACCAGAGTTATGACAGCACATCCTTGCCCCTCTCTGTGACATCACTGTGGGGGCTGTAGAAGAATCCCTCTTTTTGTGACACCACAGTCATGACACCACCTGCTTGCCCTCCTTTGTGACACCATAATGGTTGCACCCACAGTGTTCCACTGTTTCTGACACCACACTTGGGACAGCACCTCCTTCCCCCTCTGAATGACACCTCGGTGGTTTCGCCCACATTGTTCCATTCTTTGTGACACCACAGGAGTGACAGCACCCACTTGCCCCTCTCTGTGACCCCCACAGTGGTTGCTCCCTCAGTGTTCCACTGTTTCTGACACCACAGTAATGACAGCACCTACTTACCCCTTTTCGTGATGCCACTGTGGTTGCAACAACAGTGTTCCACCATTTGTGACACTAGAGTAGTGACAGAACCTGCTTGCCCCTCTATTTGACACCACAGTGCTTGCACCCACAGTGTTCCATTCTTTGTGACACCACAGAAGTGACAGCAGCTGCTTGGCCCGCTTTGTGACCACACAGTGGTTTCAACCACAGTGTTCCACCCATTGTAACGCCACAGTAGGTACAGTACCGGCTTGCCAATCTCTGTGACACCACAATTATGGCAGTAGAAGATCCCCCTCTTAGTGACACCACAGTCGTGACAGCACCTCCTGGCACAGCTGTGTGACACCACAGTGCTTGCACCCACAGTGTTCATCCATTTTTGACACCACAATAATTATAGAACCCGTTTGCCGCTCTCTGTGATATCACCACTGGGGCAAGTAGCAGATTCCCCCTCTTTGTGACATCACATATGTTTTAGCATATGCTTGCCACTGTCTGTGACACCACAGCGGTTGCACCCGCTGTGTTCCACTCTTTGTGACGCCACAGTAGGGTCAGCAGCTACTTGCCCAGCTGTGTAACATAAGAGTGCTGACAGTGGCACATTCCCCCAATTTGTGAAACCACAGTCGTGACAGCACCTGCTTGCCCCTCTCTGTGACACCAGAACGTTTCCACCCATAGTGTTCCACTCTTGGTAACATCAGAGTCGCAAGAGCACCTGTGCGCCCCAGTCTGTGACACCACAGTGCTTGCACCCACAGTGTTCCACTCTTTGTGACACCAGAGTAGTGAGAGAACTTGCATGATCCTATCTGTGACACCACAGTGGTTTTACCCAGAGTGTTCCTCTCTGTGTGACACGACCGTAGATACAAACCTGCTTACCACTGTTTGTGACACTACAGTGGTTCAACCCACAGGGTTCCACTCTTTGTGACACCACAGAAGAGTCAGCACCAGCTTGCCCCTCTTTGTGACGTCACAGTGCTTGCACCCACAGTGTTCCACGTATTGTGACAGCACAATAGTGACAGAACCTGCTTGCCCATCTCTGTGAAACTACAGTGGTTGCACCCACAGTGTTCCACTCTTTGTGACACCAGAGTTATGACAGCACATCTTTGCCCCTCTCTGTGACATCACTGTGGGGGCTGTAGAAGAATCCCTCTTTTTGTGACACCACAGTCATGACAGAACCTGCTTGTCCTCCTTTGTGACAGCAGAGTGGTTGCTCCGTCAGTGCTCCACTGTTTGTGACTTTCTTTCTTTCTTTCATTCTTTCTTTCTTTCATTCTTTATTT
>VZDJ01001785.1:20988-34012 GCA_008694505.1 Cyanoderma ruficeps | reverse complement strand
CCAAACAGTCTTTCCTAAAATGCCCTTTATGTGTACCACAGGAACTTTGTCTCCATCCACTGTGTGTAAGGGCTCAGACTGGGCAGGACCACTTCGATTGATAGACCCTCGGGTGTTGACCATCCAGGTGGCTTTGGCTAAGTTTATATCTCAATTCTTGAAGGTCCCTCTGCCAAGTGCTTTCAGGGCAGTCTTTAGTAGTCCATTGCACTGTTTAACTTTTCTGGCAGCTGGTGCATGATAAGGGATGTGATATATCCATTCAATACCATGTTCTCTAGTCCACGTGTTTATAAGGCCGTTCTTGAAATGGGTCCCATTGTCCAACTTGATTCTCTCAGGGGTGCCATGTCTCCACAGGACTTGCTTTTCAAGGCTCAAGACGGTGTTCCGGGCAGTGGCATGTGGCACAGGGTAGGTTTTCAGCCATTTAGTGGTGGCTTCCACCATGGTCAGCACGTAGTGCTTTCCCTGGCGGGTTTCGGGAAGGGTGATGTAGTCAATTTGCCTGGCTTTCCCATACTTGTACTTCAGCCACCGTCCACCGTACCACAGAGGCTTCACTCGCTTGGCCTGTTTGATTGCAGCGCAGGTCTCACAGTTGTGGATGACCTGTGAGATGCAGTCCATAGTAAGGTCCACTCCTCGGTCACGGGCCCACCGGTATGTTGCATTTCTTCTCTGATGACCAGAGGCATCATGGGCTCAACGAGCTAGGAACAGTTCTTTTTTGTGCTGCCAGTTTAGATTTACTTGTGATACTTTTACTTTGGCAGCTTTGTTTACTTGCTCGTTGTTGCGATGCTCTTCATTAGCCCGGCTCTTGGGTACGTGTGCGTCCATGTGTCGAACTTTTATGGTCAGCTTCTCTACTCGGGCGGCGATGTCCTGCCAAATGTCAGCAGCCTAGATGGGTTTTTCTCTGCGCTGCCAGTTGGCCTTTTTCCAGCGATCCAGCCATCCCCACAGAGCATTAGCTACTATCCATGAGTCACTGTAGAGATAGAGTCTCGGCCACTTCTTTTGTTCAGCAATATCCAAAGCCAGCTGGACAGCTTTAAGCTCTGCAACCTGACTCGATCCACCTTGTCCCTCGGTAGCCTGTGCAGCTCGTCGTGTGGGGCTCCATACTGCAGCTTTGCATTTCTGGTTAGCGCCTACAATTTGGCAGGAGCCATCAGTGAAGAGAGCGTATCGTCTTTCAGCCTCCGGTAGCTCATTATATGGTGGGGCTTCCTCGGCATGTGTTACTTGCTTTTCCTCTTCTTCAGACGATAATCCAAAAGTCTTACCTTCTGGCCAGTTATGATTTTCAGAATCCCAGGGCGATTTGGGTTTCCAATACGGGCGCGCTGTGTGATGAGAGAAATCCATTTGCTCCAAGTGGTGTCAGTGGCACGATGCATGGGAGGAACCTTTCCCTTGAACATCCACCCCAGCACCAGTAGTCGGGGTGCCAAAAGCATCTGTGTCTCAGTGCCAATCACTTCGGAGGCGGCTTGAACTCTTTCATACGCAGCTAAGATCTCCTTCTCCGTGGGGGTGTAATTGGCTTCAGAGCCTCTGTAACTTCAGCTCCAGAATTCTAATAGTCGGCCTCTAGTCTCCCCAGGCACTTTCTGCCAAAGGCTCCAGGACAAACCATTGTTCTCGGCTGTGGAGTAAAGTACATTCTTCACATCTGGTCCCGTCCTGACTGGGCCAAGGGCTACTGCATGAGCAATCTCTTGCTTGATCTGAACAAAGGCTTGTTGCTGTTCAGGGCCTCAGTGGAAATCTTTCTTTTTACGGGTAACCAGATAGAGAGGGCTCACGATCTGACTATACACAGGAATGTGCATCCTCCAGAAACCTATGGCACCTAGGGAAGCTTGTGTTTCTTTCTTGTTGGTAGGTGGAGACATGGCAGTGATCTTGTTGATTATTTCTGAGGGGATTTGGCGACGTCCATCTTGCCACTTGACTCCCAGGAACTGGATTTCTTGAGCCGGTCCCTTAACCTTACTTCGTTTAATGGCAAAACCAGCTTTTAGCAGAATTTGGATAATCTTGTTTCTTTTCTTGAAGACCTCTCCTGGGGTGTTTCTCCATATGATGATGTCATCGATGTACTGCAGATGTTCCGGAGCCTCACCCTTCTCCAGTTCAGCCTGGATTAGTCCATGGCAGATGGAGGGGCTGTGTTTCCACCCCTGGGGCAGTCGGTTCCAGGTGTACTGGACGCCCCTCCAGGTGAAAGCAAACTGGGGCCTGCACTCTGCTGCCAAAGGAATGGAGGAGAAAGCATTGGCAATATCGATGGTCACATACCGCTTTGCTGCTTTGGACTCCAGCTCATACTGAAGCTCCAACATGTCTGGCACGGCAGCGCTCAGTGGTGGCGTGACTTCATTCAGGCCACGGTAATCCACTGTCAGCCTCCATTCTCCACTGGGCTTATGCACTGGCCATATAGGGCTGTTGAAAGGTGAATGAGCTTTACTGACCACCCCTTGGCTCTCCAGTTTATGAATCATCTCATGTATGGGAGTCACAGAGTCTCTGTCAGTGCGGTATTGCCGACGGTGTACTGTTGCTGTGGTGATTGGTACCTGTTGTTCTTTCACTCTCAGCAGTCCCACCACAGAGGGGTCATCTGAGAGACCAGGCAAAGTATTCAACTGTCTGATATCTTCTTTCTCAACTGCAGCTATCCCAAAAGCCCAACGATATCCTTTTGGGTCTTTGAAATATCCATTTCTGAGATAGTCTATGCCGAGGATGCACGGGGCCTTTGGGTCAGTCGCGATGGGGTGTTTTTGCCACCCTTTTCCAGTTAAACTCACTTCTGCCTTTAATGTAGTCAGTTGCTGGGACCCTCCTGTCACCTCAGAAATAGAAATAGATTCTGTTCTTACATACCTTGATGGCATCATGGTACATTGGGATCCAGTGTCAACCAATGCCGTATATTTTTGTGGGTCAGATGTGCCAGGCCATCGGATCCACACAGTCCAGTAGATCCGATTGTCCCTTTCTTCTACCTGGCTAGAGGCAGGGCCCTCCTATTCCTGGTCATGGCATACATTATTCTCTTCCTGTAAATATGTTCTTGAGGTCCCTTCAAGAGGATCAGTCATATTGTCATTCCTGTACTGTCTGGAGTTCTGTGCACGAGAGACTGGAGCAACATTGGTTCTAGATGGACTTCTTGTGGTAGGTGTTTCTCTTTTCAGCTCACGTACCCGGGCTGCTAAGGAGGAAGTGGGTTTTCCATCCCACTTTGTCACGTCCTCTCCGTGCTCTCGAAGGAAAGACCAGAGGTTACCCCGTGGTGTGTATCTTCTCTCCCTGGCTGGGGGACGCCTACTCTTAATGGCAGAGACTCTCATCGGCTCTGGTGAGATATGGTAAATTTCTTCTTTGAGTTCTTTTTTCAGTTTCTGATGGCCTTCTTTAATCAAGCTCCGGACTTGCTCAGCCAGTTTTGTTTCCACAGATGAGACATGGGTACAAACTGGGGCGGTGACAGTGTCCTCGTAAATTCTTAGTTTGTTAGCCAAAACACCCACCCTGTCCTCACCTTCTCTCCATTGCAGTGTTGCCAGGTAACGTGAGTACATCTCTGGTCCAAGACGTGCAAATCTCAACTACATCTGTGATGTGCACCGGACACCATCTGGGCTTTTAGGAAATTTCTCGTCTTCTGAAAAAATGATCTCCAGCACAGCCAATTCCCTCAGGCATCGGATACCTTGTTCTATTGTGCTCCATTTTCCTTGGTGCACTTGGAGGTCTATCTGTCCTTCACACTTGTTAGCAGTCGCTGCCAGAGGCTGAGAGGTTCTTGGGTTTTCCCGATCCCCTGATCAATGACCACATCCCGGGATAGTGATCCTAATTGCCTGGCCTCAATTTCATCCAGAATGGTGTCATTGGCTGCAGCATCTCAGATGCGAAGCAGCCAGGTCAGGATGGACTCGTTGGTCTGGCAGGTGAACTCCCTTCATAGGTCACACAGCTCACCCAGAGATAGAGAGCGAGCAATGATCTCTGTCTCTTCTGCCGGGTGCGCAGGTCCTGCTGCATCCTCCTCAGTCACTATATGGACTGATTTGCTTTTTGATTTCTTCTTCTGAACGGTGGCAACTGCTACTGGTTTGGTCTGTTCCTGTTCGGTGACAGTTTGTGTGGAGATGTTGACGGCACCTTTGGTTCCTTTCTCTTCGGTGACAGTCTGAATAGATGTGGACACTGTTGCCTCACTTTTGCCTTCTTTCTCCTCTGTGATGGTCTGTGTAGACACTGATGCTGTGGCTTTGCTTCTTTTTCCCTCTTCCTTAAGAACATGCTCCTGTAGTGTTTTGATTCTAAGCATGGTGCAGGCCGTGCAGAGAAGACAAAGCAGGACTAACAACAATCCCATGCTGTCTTTGGCATCCAGTGGATACACAATATTTTCGAAAACTGCTCTGCCATTCTTGAAAAACTGGAAAAAATCATTCTATACCCCTCCCCGCAGGGGCTGGGTAGGACTGTTGACGCCCCAGACTTAGCATCCTAGACCAGAACAAGAATACAGAACTGGGTATATATTCCGAATGATGTTCATTGCCTCAGAGTTTATCAAGCAATGGACATAATAGATCACTAAAGCAATTTTAGCACTATACCCTGGTCTACGCAGGAGCATTAAGACCAGCAGGTAGTGCCCCATATGCGGAAAAATATAGAGAGGTAGGTATAGGACCCATGTAAGCACGCTGAGCATCATAGCAAGCAGATGTCTCCTTCAATGCAAAATTGTAATTCTGACTTTTCTTAGTGCCTCGTGCCCCACATTGGGCACCAAAAAATGTAGGGGTTTGAAAACAAACCAAGTGAGAGGCTCCAAGTCAGAAAATATAATTTAATAAGAAGAAAGAAAAAGAAAAAAAAGGTAGAATAGAAATAAATCAAATAATACAAAAAACCACTGACAGAGTCCGAATACAACCTGATCCAGGTGATGGAAGCAGTCCAGATGAGGTGGTCTTCCTGAAGCAGTGATCCTGTAGAAAGGTCTGGTAGCTCCAGTCCTGTGGGAATCCAGTGGCCAAGGGCTCGCCAAATCCCAGATTATATCCAGGTGACAATGCCTGGCTCCTCCCCCCTGGGCGGAGCATCTCACAATGGGATGGTGAGTCCTGCAGCAGAACCTTGATGGCCCATTAGCGAGAGATTGTTCTCAGAGGAAGTTATCTATGAGTCATACAGCAAGGCATCTGATGGGCCATTAGCAGAAGATAGTCCAGGGGGAGGGGTCTGAGATAACACTGCTTCAACAATTGGATTCAACAAGTTCATGAAGGTGGTGATAGAATACTTTTGCATATTCTATACTACAACCCAGGACACCCTGGAAAAGAGCAAGGAAAATATCCTGAAGATACCAAGAGAGCGTCCATTGGGGTGGATTTTAGAAAATTGGGCAGATTGTCCTCGGAGGAGGAGACTGTCAAAAGGAAAGATGGTATATTATTGTACCAAAGTTTGGGGAGGAAAGGAAATTAGAAAGCACCTAGTTTGGCCTGTATTCGGGACGTTTGAACCATGGGTTGGTAAGGCCCTGAACAGGTTCGTGGTCAAGGAAAGACCCGAGAACTGGGAGGAAAAATTATACGCAGATATAGGGGAACCTCGGGCAGGACTGTACCCCGTGAAAATAAAGTCAGGAGTGGGCGGGCGGAGCGAGAAATGGGATCCCCTAGACAATCTCCCTCCCCCATCCCTGCCCAAGAAACACAGTTTTCTCACCAGGGAGCTTCAGCTCCCCCCATTGCCGCAGGAAAGGGCGACCCCTCCTCCAACCGGTGAGATGGCAGCCTCCTGGTTAACCCCTTCTGTACCTGCCGAAAACCTGTCGCAAACACAGGAGGCGGGATTCCCCAAGCCTCAGGCAGATACAGAAAGACTAGCATCCCATACCAGGATCACTTATTCTCCCCCGAGAACGAGGCACAGAGCTAAGAAACTCAATAGTGAAAATGAGAGCGAAGAGGGTAATCTTCCTCTTTTTTCGCTCAGAGAGGTGCCAATGGCACCGGGAATTATAGGTTATGTAAATGTCCCCATCAATACAGCAGACGTATGAGCGTTCAAAAAGGAAATGGGAAAGCTGATGGATGACCCACTAGGGGTCGTGGAAAGGCTGGATGAATTTCTCGGCACCAGTATATACAGTTACGAGGATCTTACCTCAATAATGAAATCACTGTTTAACACAGAGGAGAGGGATATGATAAGGCGAGCCGTGATCCGAAACTGGGATCGCCGGAATCCCCAAGGGGACAGGGGAGAGCAGAAATGGCCAAGCCATGACCCCAGGTGGAATGCGCAGACCGAGGAAGGTCGAGGCAACATGGTTGATCTAAGGAATATATTGATTCAGGGTATTCGAGAAGCAATGCCTCGTGGGCAAAATCTTAGCACGCTCTTGGGGGAATGCCAGGGGAAAGACGAATCTCCGAGTGAATGGTTGGACCACTTACAGAGAGGTCTGCAAATTTATTTGGGGACCGATCCAGACTCCCCTGTGGGAGAGGTTTTATTAAAAACCCAGTTCGTGGCAAAATCTTGGGAGGACATAAGAAGAAAGTTGGAAAAAATAGAGAACTGGCAGGAGAAGGAATTGCAAGAGCTGTTGAGAGAGGCCCAGAAAGTATACATGAGGAGGGATGATGAAAGGCAGAAGGTACAAGCTCGGGTGCTGGTAGCGGCAGTCAGGGAAGCCCAAAAGCAGGACCGGACCCAGGTGTGAGTGAGGTCGGCTCAGGCAAAGACTGGTAAAGGGAAAACTTCGGCCCCTCCTGAGAAGGGCTCTCGAGGTACCAAAGAAGACATCAAATGTTTTTACTGTAAAAAGAAAGGGCATGTAAAGAAGGATTGTTTTAAGAGGATAAAGGATGAGCAAATTTTTCAGGAGGACCAGGGGCGTCAGGGGCTCTACCTTTTGGGGACCAGAACATCTAAGGAGCCCTTGATAACTCTAAAATTAGGTCCCCAGGGAGAAGGAGTGACCTTCTTGGTCGACACAGGGGCAGAGAGGTCCACGGTACAGAAATTACCTACTAGATGTAATAAGAGTAAAGAGACAGTGCTAGTGATAGGGGCCAAGGGAGAACCCTTTAAGGTACCAGTAATAAAAGATGTAATGATCGAGGCAGAAAATAAAATTTGCTTAGGGAACCTGTTGTTAGTAGAGGAAGCGGAATATAATCTCTTGGGAAGAGATCTAATTGTAACATTGGAAATTAACCTGATAGTACAAAACTCCCAATTGATAGTTAGCTTATACAAGCTAACGGTAGTAGATGAGGAAGAAATAGATTCAAAGGTTTGGTATACCCCTGGGGAGGCTGGAAAATTAGAAATAGAACCAATCCGGATAGAAATAGAAGACCTGACCAGGGAATTGGAATTGGGGGTCCCCGGGCCCTACTGGCACCAGGCGGTCAGTGAAGGGCCCTCACTTCTCAGGGTCTGTGATACAGGACATGCTGAAAGGCCCTAGTTTTCACAGCTTAGTCTCGGCTCAGGGAGTTCCTGCGAAGGGAGGTCATCAACCTGCTGCCGAAGAGCACAGGGGCAGGTGGTCTGCACGGGCGGGCAAGACAGCTAGGGTAACACGCACGCATCCCTTTTGCTGAAGCCATCCCCTGGTGGGCAGGGTGGCTAGAAGGCAAGGGGGAATTCTCCCACCACTTACTTACATTCAGCCTTCACACAGAAGCTATCCTCACTGGGGAAGGGGGATAGTCAGGGAGCGGAGGGACAGGGGGTTCCAGGGGTGAACCCTGCTGACCAAAACTTTGTGGATGGCACTGAGACAGGGATGGGGGAAGGTCCCAGGGCGTCTAGTGCTAGGGTCCCCTTGACGTCGACTCAGGAGTGTTCACAGTCTCTACTGGCAGGAGGGTCAGGGAGGCGAGGCGCAGGGGGGACAGAGCTCAGACTGTGTCCGATTGTGGTTAAGCGAGTAGGAGGCCGGCCTAGTGTAGGAGAGAGTGTGAATCCCTGTGTGAGAGGGTTGTGTGTATCCCCTGGTGTGAGAGAAAGGGCAAGTGAGAGAGAGTGCAAGTCTCTTGAGTGAAAGGGTTTTTCGTCCGTGTTGAAGTTCAAAAGTTTAGTTGCCCACCATTAAAATTTTTCGTTTGGGTAGGTGCACCTTAGAGTTTTAGTTCAGGTCCAGTCAAAGGAAGTAAGAAATGGGAAAGTGTCTAAGTAAGGAAACAAGCTCAAAAAGAAGGAGTAAGAAGAAATTAGAGAATATTCCCCCTAGTAGCCCCCTGGGGCAAATGTTAGATTGATGGGATGCACAAGAGGCCACAAAGGGCCTAGACAAAATCAAAATGATATACTATTGCATGGAACTCTGGCCCAAATTAAAACTACAGGGGGAGTGGCCATGGTATGAAACCAGGGACCCATGGATGTGCACCCAACTAAATCAGCATTTGAAGGCTCAGAGAGATCTTGATTTAGAACAGCTAGCCTATGCAGCTTGTTGGCGGAAATACACCACAGAGGACGAGACTGTAAAAATATGTAAATTGCAGGAACGGAAAGAAGGTGGTAAAAAGGAAAGGGAACAAGACAATGAAGTTGATAACAAATGCGACCCCCTTGATTACCTACCTCCCTGTCCTCCCGTTTACCCAGCAGTACCCCAGGCTCTTCACCCAAGACCCCCAGTCTTACCCTTACACCCTTCCCCGAATACTCCAATAGTATCTTCAGTTGAACCCTCAGTTCCCTCCCTTTCAAAACCCTTGCCTGTTCCTTCCCCAGCAGCTATAATCCCCTTACCACCTCCACCTAGCACCCCCCCCCCAAGTTACCCAAATCCCCTACTTTCTGTATCTTCAGTCGCTCCTTTAACCCCATCCTCTGTGACCCCTGCAACTAACTTAGTCCCTTCTCCCTCACCCAATACTGTCCCTGCACCTCCTCCCAATTGGGAGCGGAGTTTATCCATGCCTAAGTCTAGCTCCTCCTTGAGCGACCTCCCAACCCCTATATCTCCCACTCCTAATCAAAGTGTAAGCCTCATAGAAGGGCCCTATTGTAACACCAGATCTAAGACATTTAAGACAGAAAGACTCTTTCTCTTTCCCCTGAGGGAGGTCCCTATGGGCGGAGTGGCCGGAGGGATTGGTTTTGTGAATGCTCCATTAACGGCCTCTGAGGTCTGGGGATTTAAAAAAGAGCTAGGGAGCCTGGTGGAAGACCCTGTAGGTATATTCAATCAGGTAGATCAATTCCTAGGCCCCAACATTTACAGCTGGGGAGAATTAAATTCTATCCTAAACATCCTATTTAATCCAAAAGAAGTTAGGATGATCTGGACTGTGGGAATAAGAATGTGGGAAAGAGAAAATAGATTAGGGCCCCCAGGTGACCATAAATTGCCACTAGTCAATCCTGGGTGGAATCCAAATCAGGAGGAAGGGAGGAGTAACATGAGGGATTACCGATCTTTGATGGTAAAAGGGATAAAAGAATCAGTCCCCCGAGGTAGCAATACGAAGTTAGCTTTCGATGGTACACAAGAAAAAGATGAAACCCCAGCAGCCTGGTGAAATAGATTGAGGAGGAATTTCCAATTCTATTCAAACATTGATCCTGACGGTCCTGAAGGCCAAGTCCTGAAGGTACAATTAGTTATGAAATCGTGGCCTGATATAAGGAGGAAACTGGAGAAAATCGAGGACTGGCAGGAGAAAGGAATGAATGAATTGTTAAAAGAGGTTCTGAGGGTGTATCTAAGAAGGGAAGAGGAAGAAGCTAAAGCAAAGGCTAGAGTCATGGTAGCTGTGGCTAGAGAGAGCGTAGGGGCAAGCAAAGACCAGCCAAGTGGAGATAAACCTAAGCTCCCATCTAGAGAGGAAAAGAGTAAATCTGTGCCACCTTGGGTTAATTCCAGGAACCCTGGAGAGAACAGGAGGTTCTATTATTGTGGGGAAATGGGGCACCTGAAAAAAAAAATGTAGGAAGATCTCACTTGATGAAGCCATAGCTCGAGAGCAGGATACTCTGGAAAAAATCCTGAGAGGGGACAGCAGTGATGATTAGGGGTGTCAGGGGCTTTATACTCTAGGGGACCCAATGAACCACCAAGAAGAGCCCCTAGTAAACTTTGAAGTGGGTCCCCAAGGTGAGGAATATGAATTTCTTGTTGACACAGGAGCAGACCGATCGAGTATAAATAAACTCCCAATGGGAGTTATCATGGGGAAACGTGTTTGTGATGTATTAGGGGCAGAGGGAAAACCATTTAAAGCCTCAGTGGTAGAAAATGTTGAAATAAAAAGGAACTCCAGACAATGTTTTACAGACTTCATATATTTGCCAGACTCGGCGTCCAATTTATTAGGAAGAGATTTACAGGTACAGTTAGGGGTGGGATTATTCCGAAGAATGGTAGGATGGTTGTCCAAATTAGGAAATTGACTACAGAAGATATAGCTGAGATCAATCCAGAAGTATGGGAGTAAGAAGGGAAATATGGTTATCTAAATATCCCACCAATTAAGATAAAAATGCAAAAAGAAACCCCTCCCATTTGGGTCAGGCAATATCCTATATCCCCAGAAGGCAGGAAAGGATTGGCCCTGGTGATTGAACATCTGTTAGCAGAAGGTATCCTGGAACCATGTATGTCACCTCATAACACCCCCATACTAGCTGTTAAAAAGGCAGAAGGCAAATACTGGCTGATCCAAGACCTGAGAGAGGTAAATAAAAGGACTATTACTAGACATCCTGTAGTATCCAATCCTTATACTCTCCTAAGTCAAATCCCAAGAGAGCATGCCTGGTTTACAGTAATTGATTTGAAAGATGCATTTTGGGCATGTCCGTTAGCTGAAGACTGCCGGGACTGGTTTGCATTTGAATGGGAATACCCAGATAAAAAGAGAAAGCAACAACTGAGATGGACACACCTAGTCCAGGGGTTCACAGAATCACCGAATCTTTTTGGGCAAGCATTGGAAGAGCTATTAGAACAATTCGTTCCTGAGTGTGAAATACAAATCCTACAGTATATAGATGACTTGTTACTATCGGGAGAGGAAAAAAGCAGAGTGAGAGACCAGTATCTGGCTTCTCAATTTTCTTGGGACCAAAGGCCTAAAAGTGTCCAGGGACAAACTGCAATTTGTAGAATCCAAAGTCACTTACCTAGGGCACATAATTGGGGAAGGATACAAAAAGCTGAGTCCCAAAAGAATATCAGGCATCCTATCTATACAGGCACCAAAAACTAAGAGAGATGTAAGGAAACTCTTAGGTCTTTTTGGGTATTGTAAATTGTGGTTACACCAGTACACACAGAGTGTAAAGTTTCTTTATAATAAGCTAGTAGACTCTGAACCTGTAAAGTGGACAGCTGAAGATGAGAAGCAACTAAGCGATCTCAAAGAGAAGCTATCTTCTGCACCAGTTTTAAGCCTACCTGACCTTAAGAAAGAGTTTGATCTGTTTATAAACACAGAGGAAGGAATCGCTTATGGGGTGTTGACTCAAGAGTGGGGAGGGTGCCGAAAGCCCATAGCTTACCTGTCAAAACTGCTAGACCCAGTAGCTCAAGGGTGGCCAACCTGCCTACAAGCCATAGCAGCTGCAGCTATCCTGATAGAAGAAACCCAAAAGTTGACTCTGCAGGGAAAGGTTAGAGTTCATACTCCTCATGATCTTAAAGTAGTCCTGAGTCAAAGGGCCCAGCATTGGCTAACAGATTCCAGAGTATTGAAATATGAATTCATCTTGATGGATACAGGTAACTTAGAATTAGTTACTTCAAAAAGTTTAAATCCAGCCCAATTTCTATCGGGGGAACCCTTACCTGAGTTAGAACATGATTGGAACTTATAAATTTACAAACTAAAGTAAGAGAAGATCTGGAAGATGTACCTCTACCATATGGAAGGATGTTATTTGTTGATGGGTCCTCAAGGGTAATAGAAGGAAAAAGAAATTCAGGATATGCTGTAATTGCAATAACAGAAAGAGGAAACATAGAAATTACAGAGAAAGGGAAACTACCTCCCAGCTGGTCGGCCCAATGCTGTGAAGTGTATGCCCTAAAAAGAGGATTAGATTTGTTAGAAGGGGACAAAAGGACCATTTACATTGATTTGCGATACACGTTCGGAATAGTCCACACCTTCGGAAAGATCTGGGAGGAGCCGGGATATTTGAACTCAACAGGGAAGAATCTGGTACATGAAGAATTAATAAGATCTGTATTGGAATCCCTGCCTAAGCCTGTAGAGATAGCAGTAGTACATATAAAGGGACATCAGAAAGGGGACACCTTGGAGGGAAGGGGAAACCAACTAGCTGATCAGATAGCCAAAAAAGCAGCTTTAGATCCAGAAGAGCCAGTGAAAATTTTAAAATTAGATAACATACCACCTAGAACAGAGAAGAGGGAGGAACCAATATTCAGTGAAAAAGAACTAAAAGCAATAAAAGAATTGGGACTACGCCAAGGGGAACAAGGGGAGTGGCTTACACCTGATGGCCGCAAATTTTTAAACAAGGCCCTAGCCTGAAAAATACTAACTGAAATACATGGATTGACTCATTGGGGAATCCAGGGGTTGTGCGACCACTTCTTAAGAGAAAACCTATGTATTGGGATATATCACCTAGCAAAGGCTATAACCAAAGGGTGTATAATTTGCCAAAAGGTCAACCAAAAAATAATGAGAAAAACTGAGCCTGGAGGGAGAGAACTAACCCTGAGACCCTTCCAAAATGCACAAGTAGACTTTACAGAGATGCCTCCTATCCAAGGCTACAAACACTTACTGGTAATAGTTGACCATCTTACTGACTGGGTAGAGGCTTTCCCAGCTAAGAAAGAAACAGCAGAAGTGGTGGCCAGAATACTATTAGAACATATCATTCCTAGGTATGGGCTGGTCAATAACATTGATTTGGATAGAGGACCACATTTTATTGCCCAAACGTTACAAGCAACAATCAAAGCTTTGGG
>VZDJ01001785.1:0-20168 GCA_008694505.1 Cyanoderma ruficeps | reverse complement strand
AGCACACACCCATCTCCCAGGGGACTGGGGAGGGAGTTGCACTGTAGGGATTATTAAACCCGCTTTCTTCCTCCTCCCAAAGGAGTCGGGATCAAATCTAGGAGTCCCTCTCTATGATGACCTAAGAAAAACCAACCGAAAGAAACGACATATAATTAACATGGAAAGTACCCAGACTTAGAAAGGAAAAATCTGGACCCCAGAAAAAATAGTTAAAACTTATGGGCCAGCCACCTGGGCCCAAGATGGATCTTGGGGATACCGTACCCCAATTTACATGTTGAACAAGATCATTTGACTCCAAGCAGTACTTGAGATTGTTTCCATCAAAACAGTCCTTGTTTTAGACCATATCAGTGATCAGTTAACCCAGACTAGAGCTGCAGTCTACCAAATCTGACTTGCAGTAGATTATTTACTAGCTGACGAAGGGGGAATCTGTGGCAAGTTCAATTCTTCAGAGTGCTGCTTGGAGATTGATGACAAAAGTGAAGTAATCAAAAACATCTCTAAAGAGATACGTAAAATTGCATACGTGAGTACCCAAGATTGGACTCCCCTAGGAAATTCTGATTGGTGGAATGATTTTTGGTCATTTAAAGGAGAGTGGTGGAAGAAAGCGGTGTTTATCATAGCAAGTGCATTCATAAGTTTTTTGTTCCTGCTATGCCTACTCCCATGCCTAATACGAACAGTAACATCCACAGTTCAAGCAAGTCTCCAAATCCCAGGAGTAACTGATCAAAAGCAAACCAATATAGTAACAGAACACAAAACTGCCTGAAAGGTATATGACCAATACCAAAAGTTGAAAAAATTATATTCCCAAGAGCCAGAAACTGCAAATTGATGCAGGCCAAAAGGCCCAATCAAAGAGATAGAGAGGGGATATTTTAAGAAATAAAATACAAATTTCTGAGTTCAGTTGAGTGCCTTCTCAGTTGGATACTGTTTACCTTGCCTGGGGTAAGGCTTTTCTCCGTTAATGTAGTGTTTAGCTCAGACCTATTGTTATTGTAATTGGAAATACCTTTCCTAAATGTTTTCTCTGTTAAATGTTAATTACCTGAGACCCCTTTCTTTGTAACTGTATTGTATCAGCTCCTCGAACTGCCCCTGCCTCTCCCTGCCGCTTATCCGCATGGCAACTGATTACACCACCTGACATGCAAACAAAAAAGCCCCAAGTGCTCATGGAACACTATTCGGACATAAAACCCCTAAAAACAACGAGCCAAAACAAAGTCAAAGACTAAGAATGACCACTCTGGGTCGGCAGGCCCATAGGGAACCTCACACCAATCAGAGTTGGACTCCACCTCGTCACCATAACTTCAACAGCACTCGACCAGACAGACACCCCTAGACTACGAGCCCAAAAGGGGTCTTCCCAGGATTTATTTCAGGGACTCTCAGGAGGAGGAAGGCCCAGCTCTGCCCTGTGGCAAAGCTGAACACCTCCTTCTCTGCGTTGTCCATCAGGAGCACCGGGTGGTGTGTGCAACCCCTTGAGCCCCCACTTAGAGCTGATCTTAGTAAAGGCATTAAAAAGGAGCTGGTCTCCTTGCCCATTCTTCTCAATGTGACAGGTGACGCTGACCCGTGACCACCACACACAAGGCCTCACTGCTCTTCGGGGCTGCAGGAGCTGATCTTTGCTCTCCTCAGTCTCCAGAGTATTCCCAGAGAGAGAGGTGGGATATGGCATCTCCTCTCCCTTCCACTTCAAAACACCCCTGTGCCCATCCCCACCCAGGACCTCGGCAGAGCTGGAGATGAGCTGAATGGGAGCAGTGCTGGAAAAACAGGGAAAGCACTGACAAAGCAAATGGTGCATCACTCTGTGATGCACAAGAAACACAAATGGTCAATAATCCATGGAACCCAGTCTTAACATCCTCCATGCTGCCAGGAACCCTTCATGGCTCAGTCCCTGCTCAAGGAGTCTTAAACAACATCCTCCATGCTGCCAGGAGCCCTTCACGGCTCAAGGAGCGGCACGAACCACCTGAGAGCAGGTAAATCCCAGGTGAAGCACCTGGGCAGGTGACTGGCTCATCCAGTACAGCCAGAGAACAGCCCAAGAATGGCCAAGATCTCTGTGGGTGCTGGCAGTAAGGAGAGACTCGGATCTCCAAGGATTTGAGTTCCATCCCGAGCCAGCACTGAGCACTCAGGGGGGATGTGGCCCTGCCAAGACAGATGTTCTTAACTCACAAAGTTTCCTTCTGTCCTCAGAGACCACTGATAAAATATCAGTGAACCTTATCAAAAGCCAATCATTGAGACTCCTGACCTTGCTATCTCTGCCTTCTCCAACCACTGTGGCCAAAGAAACAGAGACATAAAACTCAGGCTCCTTCCCCAGGACCCTGCCTGGGGAACCCTCAAAGCAAAAATTGACATTCAAAGCAAGGAGGGAGCAGAGGCTGAGGTGGGGGCAGCCACACTACAGCAAAGTGAGTTTGCTTTGCTGAGAAGGGCAGGAAGGAAAAGCGTCAAACCACGAGCTCAGCCAAGGGTCCAGCACCGCTTCCTGCCACAGTTCTGCAGAACTTCATTAATGACCCAACAGCTGCAGCTCCCCAGCCTGTAACAGTGTTCACAGAAACAAAAAAATATTTAAAAAACAATCCCTGCTGCTTAAGCAGGTGGGAAGGCCATGGAGAGCAGGCAAAGAGAGGCACCCTCACAGTGTGGCTGCAGCACGGCAGACATGCGTGAGCTCCAGGGACAGCATGATCCCCGCCACAGCTTCCTCAGTCAGAGGAAAAGATTTGGGCACACCCATCTCCTCTCAAGGCAGGCTCTGCTGGTGGGGAAGGACGATCCACCCAAAACTGGCCAGGTCCCAGCCTGCTCCTGCTGCACCTCCCCATGCCCGAGATCCTGCAGCTACCCAAAGCCAGCTGGAGCCACAGCTCTGGACACTCACCCAAGGTCAGGCTGGTAGTGGCCGTGTGCCCAGGGGGAATGTAAGGCACAAAGCTGCAGCTCACCAACAAACTCTGACTGTTACCACTTCTTCAATCCCCCACCACATTCCATACCACCACAGGGAGCACAGAATCATAGAATCTTGGAACTACAGGATGGTTTAGGTTGGAAAGGACCTTTCAGCTCATCCAGTTCCAACCTCTGCCATAGGCAGGGACACCTTCAACCAGACCAGGTTACTCCAAACCTCATCCAACCCAGCCTTGAACACTTCCAGGGATGGGGCAGCCACAGCTTCTCTGGGCAACCTATGCCAGGGCCTCACCACCCTCACAGGAAAACATTTCTTCCTGGTGCCTCAGCAGCACCTGAGGGTCACCTCTGAACCCTCTCTTTGCATTTAAACACTAAAAAAAAATAATTTAAATTAAAAATGTGTGCTTCTTTTGTGCTGAAAACTGTCCTCACCACACCAACCAGCACCACCTCATTTTATTTACCCCCTCTTCCCTGCTTCCTGCCATGCAGACACCGTCAGTCAGACCAGCACTACCTCTGTGCCTGGCCCAGCAGACAATGACCCCAGTTTGCAGCCAACCAAGCCAGCACCCTGCCAGCTTGTTGCCTTTAACCTGAGGCAGCCCCAGAGAGCCCCCCAGGTGCTTTCAGAGGCTGCCTACAGAGCACCAGTGCTCCAGTCCAGCCATTCCATGCTGGGACCACTGCTCCTCTGGCTGCCGGAGTGGAGTGACACCCCAGCGTTGCTGGGGCCAGGAGCCAAGGCAAAACAATGGGGACCATTTACAGGGCAGGATGCTGCATCTGCTGGATGAAACGCTATCTTCAAACAAGACATGTGTGGATAACTCCAGTTTCATAACTCACCTCTTCCTATGTTAGGAAATCATGTAAATGAAAAGAAAACAAAATGGGGGAGAAGAAATTTGGCACAGGGATCATTGGGCAGCAGCTCGAGCCCTGGCGCTGCTTGGGGGAACCCAGCCTGTGGCATCAGCGTCTGGCTGCAGCCCCTGCCCCAGGATCAAGGTCTAATCAAATATCCTCGGGGAAAGAGTTAAATCTGCACTACCGACCCCAGGGGCACAGTGAATGTTGATGATGCATTACCAGGTTGGCTTGTTTGACTTTTCAATGGCAATCAAAGCCATCCTGGAGGAAGGAAGACAGCCACACCAAGCACAGATGATACAGGGTTTAGTAGCTCTTATCTTCATCATCTTAACGATAATGGAAGGGATAGCCTGAAAGCACCCTCAACACCCCGTGGATGCCGTGCTCACCAGGCACAGCCCCCTGCCCACCCAGGGGTGCTGCTGCCAGGACACAGTGACCCACTAAAGGGCAGCGGGCGAGCTTAGGGCACAGGGACCAGCGCACCTACACATGGTTCAGCCAAAATTAAAACCTCTCACATGCACATGGGGCGCGGGCATGAAACCCCCAGAGCAGACGTCAACACCATGAGCAAGCTGAGCCACATGGGCGCCACGTCCCCAGCACCCCTTCCAGAGGCTTCTCCTGAAATCAGAGGGTGTCAGGGATGAACACCATGGAGCAGCGCTCCCTTACCTTGGCTCTTTTGAAGCAAGCCCAGAAGAAATCCAGCAATGGCATGATGTCACCCTGATTTGCAGCCTTCTGATTTTGTTTTCATATTTCTACTGGAGTTTCTCATGATTTTAACATAAACAAAGACTGATGTTTTGTAAACAACATTCTTTCCAGGGGGAAGGACAAAGTAATAGACTTCTGAGTTGACCACTGGGGTCAAAGAAGTGACTACTGGGGTCAAAGAAGTGGTTCTTTCATCCCCCAATCCTTGATCAAATTCCAAACCCTATTTAAACCCCAAATCATAATAAACTCCCTCTTTCGGTCCTCACTTCTCAACCTGATGGGTGAGTGTTGTTCTTTCGTGTTGTGCTTGCGACAGCATGATGTGCGGGCAGGGGCCCGGAAGACCCCCTTAGACTGCGGCGCTGCCCCTGGCTGCGGGGAGAGCCCCCCCTCGGCACCCCCATGGCAGCGCAGCGGCGGCGGAGCCGGGCACAGCCCAGTGCGGGCAGCAGTGGCCAGCATGGAGGGAGGAGCAGGAGGCAGCGGTGGAGGCAGGCCAGCATTCAAACCCTGCACCGTTATTTAGTTGGTTCAGAACAGGCTTGGACGCAATTGAATTTCCCTGAAGATTGCGAGTTTTAAACAGCTCCAGGTTTTCCTTCCTGCCTGGCACACACAGAGCTGCTCCCCATTCCCAGGCAGTGGGAAGGGGCGAGGGATGACCGACACTCCAAAGCAGAAGGGGGATTTTGGCTGTCAAAGGCACATGTAGAATGATAGAAACCCAAACCCTGGACGGTTCAGATTGTCACTCCGGTCCTGCCCGAGCTGACTGGCAGCTCCCGGTGCTCTCCTCTGCGAGGCACAAGGTGTACCCAGCCATGGTGCCATCCTTGGGTGTTCAGGTGCTGCTGGTCTCATCATGGGCACAGCAGGCACCCCTATCACAGAGCAAGGGCACCCAGGGCCAGCCTGCTGGTGGGATCCCAGGAGGGCAAACAACACAGGGGAATCCCCCCAGGCACCAAATATGGCTGAGCCCTTCACACCAGCTATCCACAGCTCCTTATCTGCCTTCTGCAATCATTTGTTCACAAGCGCCACAATAAAAGGTCACATCACAAACATTTGTGCCAGCCCCCCACTCACAGCCCCCTGGGCCAGGATCCTTCCTGCAGGCATATAAGAACACCCCACAAACTGGTGATTTGTGTCAGCAGTTCGGAAGGAGCAAGCAGATCCACAGTGATGCCTGGGCTCGGCCCTGCTCCCACAGGACCCTTGGTGGCTGTCACCCACCCTGGACTGGCATCAGGCTCTCCAGTGGCATCGCTCCTTCCCATTGTCCATCTCGGGCTGGTGTCAGCTCCACTCCAACAGGACCTGTGGGCGGGAACACAAGCCATAGCACAATGGTTCTGCTCAGGATGTGACACATCTGTACCCAACCCCCAGCAGCTGGTGCCTGTGGCAGCTGTGTCCAGTGCCATGTGTCAGACAGGGCAGGCCAGGACAGGGTACTGGGGCCCCAAAGTGTAAGGATAGGGGGGATAAGGCAAGGACAAAAAGCACGGAAGGCCATGGCACAGCAGAGCTGGAGCAGATGCACCTGCCTGTAGAGGATGGCATGAGGCACTGCCTGCATCCAGCATCCAGCAGACCTGACCAGCACTAGGGCCCTGGATTGGCAGCAGTGCCCTGGTGGCACTGGCACAGCTCTGCCATGGCCCAGCACAGCCCTGCCGTGGCCCCAGCAGCAGCTCACAGGCAGCATCAGTCCCAGTGCTGGCTCTAGCTGCCTCCATCTCCCCCTCGCTCATTCCTCAGCAGGCTCTGGCACCGCTCCTGGCCTTGGCACCAGCTGCAGCTCCTCATCCTGTCCCCTGCATTACTGGTATTTCTGGGCCAGTGCAGCAGGGCTGGGGACACCAAGGCACAGCACAGGCTTTGTACATCAATCCCTTTTCTCCTCCCTTAAAAAACCAGGGCTGGGAAGAGAGTCTCACCTCTATGGCACGTTGCCCACCAGGGTCACCTCTCCTAGTAAGGATTTTCCCCACAGGATTTAAAGCCCAATGCTGCTGCCCAACAGCCACCCACTCTCCGTAACTCACCCACTGCTGCCTCAAGGGCTGCAGGTTTTACCCCAAGGACTTGCAGGGATGAAGGCAGCTGGGGCACTGCTCACTGCCAGACATCCCCATTCAGCTCACTGGGCACTGCTGTCATAGGGCTGAGGCTGCCAGGGAACCTCTACCACAGCCAGGACACGGAAGGGCACTGCCAGCACAAGGTCCTGTGAAAGGCTCTGCCATCGTCATTCCAGGGAGTCCAAGGAGACTCTTCAATGATTCTACAGTCTCAACTCCCCCAAAGCAGGGCATCCAGGCCTGGGGCTGAAGGTAGCTCTCACAGGAGGGACTGTCCCTTCAGAGAGGGTGGCACTGCCAGGCTTGGTGGCACTGGGTTCCTCTTCCCATCAGGGGCTCACCCTTCAGCACTGTGCATTGTTCTGGAGCAGGACAGGCCCTGCTGCTTCAGCCATAATCCTGCCAGGACCCAGAGAATTGCCCCTGTTCACTCCAGTGGCATGGGACCCTTCTCCCACTTTCTCCAAAAGCCAAAAAAGCCAAGCTAGCACAAATAGAAGCAGGCTGTCTCCTTCCCAGGTGTTTTGGTTTAGGGCAAATTTGGGAGGAAACTTTTAAATGGGGGTTCCTTGGGAGAGAAAAACTTAAATGGCCCCTCCCCCAGTTGGTCTGGGAAAAGAATTTCTTCAGAGAAAAGTGGAAAAAACTATTTATTTAACAAACAAGCTGCCTACAAGCATAGGAATGAATAATATGAAACAATAAAACCTCTCGCTGGTCCGAAAAGAGATGGCAAACTGAGGGAAGTCTTTGCCGTGTGTTAGCTCAGCTTTTTCAGTTTCTGATTAGTTTGGGTCCCCTTCGGCGCTGGAAAATCCTCAGATCCAGGCCCGGGGTGGGCCACAGGTGCAGTTCTTGGTGCTCTTCTGGGTTTTCAGTCCCGAACAGATTTAAACAGTTTTAAGAANGAAAAAAAAGGAAAAAAAAAAACAGTCTAGGAAACTTTTTTTCTGCTTCAGCTAGCTAGACTAACTTTAAAGCGAAGAAAAAACTTCTGCTGCTGTCCGTGCATCTGATGAACACACACCCCCCCAAGGACGAAGGAGTAGGAGTGAAAAATGTTTTTTCTAAAACAAACTGCGCGCGTCTTCTTTTCTGCTCTTTTCAGAACTAGTCTTAAAGGTATAGAACACACACACAGCACAGCACAGACAGAACAGACGATTGGTGATACAGGCATCATAGTCACTCTAGGACACCAGGTCTGGGAGACAAACCACAGTGGTTTCTGCATACTTGCTCAGCTTATTCCTACCTGGTCATCCCAAAAGCATTCCAGAAATGCTACATCTTGGATCATTCCTCAGCGTGCCAGGACACTATCCTCGGCAGGAATAGCTCCTGGGGACTGGATCCCTGGGGAAGTGGCAGGAGCTGTGCATACCAAATGGGTATTTCTGCTGAGTGGCACAGGGACACAGACCCCACTGCTGCATTTGGCTCTTCCCAAAATTCCTAATGTACTCACTTCATAGACAAGCTTACAGGACAAGCAAAAACAATATCCATTCATTCTATAAATAAATATGCATGTATGTGTGTGACTATCCACCTCAGACCCACATGAGAACTCATTTTAAACTTGAGTTAATTTTAAGAAGCTGATTCTAAGGAAAACGTCACCCTGTACACATTCACTAAGAGCTTCCCACTGCTGCCCACAGTGCCCGGAGCTGGGACGGATACCAGGATGTCACCAGCCAGCCCCAGCACTGCCACACACATCCCCTCTTCTCCAAAAGTCATGGGATAGGGCCAGTATTGTGGAGGACAGGTACAGCCTCTTCCCACAACAGATCATTCCCTGCAGGATCCCATGTCCCTGCGGCCGGAGCTATTTCTGTGTACTGATGAGCTATTGCTGTCCCGGCTGTTGCACAGAATCAGTGACAGCTCAGGCTGGTGGTGGCCGGGCCTTGTCCCCGCAGCCACAGAAGACCCTGCTGGCACCGCTGGAGTCGTGGGGTGTGTGTAGGGGTGTGAGCGGGGGGCTCCCCTTGGCCAGCCGAGCCCCGAGCCGGTGGCACACGGGGATTTTCCACTTTCCACCGTGCACAGGCATTTCCCGAGGCTGGGAAGGGTGCAGCTCCCGCGGAGCTGGCGTTTCCCCATTATGAGAGCGGGAAGAGGGACCCTTTTCTTCTCCCGACGCCGGACACCACGGGGCGGGTGCTGGCGGTGCTGGGGCTGTGACACCACAAGGGCGGTGAGAGAGGGGCTGGGGGAGGGAGAACAGGTGGAAACTGCAGCCCCCGGGAGCAGCAGCGGGGAGGTAGAGAGGGCAAGGACAGGGCTGAACCCCCCCGTGTGCCCCCGTGCAAGGGGCTGTGAGGCTGTGCCTGGGAAGGGCCAGCACACAGAACACCATGGAACCCGACAGCTTCCCAGGGCTGGGGCTCCACTGTGGGGCCACCCCTGCTCAGACCTCGGTGCCCAGCTCCAGCCCAAGAGGCCAAATGTCTCTGCTGCCACCAGAGGCACTGCCACGACCAGACCACAAGAAACCAGCTGAGAGATGTGAATGCCCAAGGGCAGCAGAAGACACTCCCCAGCTCCCCGCAGTCCCACAACTGCCCCATGCCACCAGTGAGCCCCCTGCCCACTTGCCACGACTGCGTGTCCATGAAAAAGTTCCTCATTTAAAATAATCCAAATGTGCACTGGTCTCCAATGGCTCACAGGTGGGATGTGCTGGGCATGGACACTGCCTGCAAGGGTGCAGGACACACAGAGTTGTTGGGATTGCCACACAAGCCACAGGCTGCACCCCAGCTCCAGCACTGAGGGGAAACTTCTCTCTGGGATGGACAATGTGAAAAACGAGTTCCACTCTCTTTTAAAAATATATAAGTTTAATAAAAAAATAAAAATAGACAATAAGGAGACAGAATAGGTGAAGTTCTCTCAGCCGAGGGTGCTTGGCACAAGATCTGCCAGCAGCACACTTCACCCTTTCGGATTTCTATTTTTAAGGATCGCTGTGTTGAATATTCAATAGATGTTAATCAAACATTCCTTTTTGATCTAAGTATCCCCAATCATCTTATCTAATAGATTTATTTGTGGGTGGCTCCACTCTGTCTGGTAACATGGGTATAAATTTTCTCCTGAGGTTTTCTGGTTCTTTTCATTTGGATAAGAAAACAGAAAGTTAACAGTTTTGGGGTTTTTTTATGAAGGGTCACAAGGTGACCCCCCCCCATAACTTCTGGCTTGGTGGTTTAGACATTACAAACAAGAGATAAAAAAAACCCAGTCTTTTACTGTTAACCCTCTGGTATAATCAGAAAATACACATTCATTACCTTTCTAAACTCTATTAATAAAACATAATACAGTACAATTATACATATAGTAGTCATGTTAATATTTGCGAAAAGCCAACTATATAATATGCATTTATAGCAGACAATTAGGCAATTATTTAATCCCCATGTGCAGCTCCTGCGGCAGAAGGAAGCGCTCGGGTGAGCAGGGCAGTACCCCAGAGAGCCTCCTGGGGCCACAGGGATGAAGCAGCCAGCTGGTCACATGGCATCCCCTCAGAATGCCCCTTCCTGAGGGCTGAGGTAGCACAGTGGGATGTCCTGTCTCCCAGCACTGGTGGGCCTTGTGTCCTGCTGAAGCTTCACCCTCCAAAGCCAGTGACACTTTTGCTTAGCCCAAATGTGCACTGGACTCCCATAGACAAGCCAAGGACTTGTGGCCTCAGCCAGGGCTGCAGGAAGCCCCCTGCACTCCCTGTCCCCAGAGGGGTCCTAGCACAGACGGGTCTGTGCATTTCCCCACACAGGATGCTCCAGTTTGCAAACACCAGTGAGAGAATTCACAAACACCAGCTGATTTAGCACACACACAAAACCAAACAAACTTTGCAGCTGACTAATCTGCACAGACTGGCAAAACCTCCCAGTTTCACTGAAATAAAAGTCCATTATAGTTTTGGGGAATTTCTGCTGCAGCTGCTGGGGGGTGCTCCTGCCCCAATTCCCAGAGCCAGAAAGCTTGGGGAGTTCAACAGGGGCCTGGGGCTGTGCTCAGCATGGAGCTATTTAAATGCACTTAAAAGAGCATAACTGAAATGGTAACATCTTTGAGATACTACAGACAAGATACACAATTAACAAATAGACACAAGTGATACAGAAGGAAACAGGTTTTTTGAGAGCTGTATTCCCATTCAATTTTAACTCCATTTCTATTCAAGCACCCAAGAGTTACTGTCTGGGGGTGCCTACTGGGACTCCCATGCAGGACAGAACTCCAGCAAAAACTTGCTGCTACTGCGCTCTAGTTCTCTTCAAGATGCCTTTGTGAAAACAAGAAATACAAATGAGGCTGCATTTTTAAGTACAAAAGGGGACATAAGCAGAATGTTCACTGTTGGAGTCCAGGGCATCCCTTTGGATGACCTGGGACCTGAGAAAGGGAGTTCGGACCCTGGACAGGGGGGTGTGGAGCTGGTCCAGGGGGGTTGGAGACCTTGGCACAGAGCCCAGAAAGACACCGAGTTTGATTTTAGTCCATGGGAGAAGCTTCCAACACTGAGAGAGGAATTACAAACCTCAAAAGTGTGAAAGTAGTAGCTTAGTACAGCATGGGGTGAGAAATTTTGTAGTTTAGGAATTCTTAGAATAGAGATGAATGGGGGACAAGATGTAGGATTTAGGGTGTTGCCCTAGATCCTTCTCCTTCTTCTTCGTCCTCCATCTTCTGGGGTGGTGATGACACAAAGGAGTTCTAGGCTATTGGATTAGGGTAGAAATGACCCTTTTAGTATAGATATCACACATTGGTACAAAATAGTAAATAGTGGACACGTAATTATCTGTATAAGAACCAAGCAACGCCCCATCAGTGGTCAGTCGCGTCGTGTCCCAGCCGCTGTCCGGACCTCGGCTGGGTGCGGAGCAAATTATGAGATACCAAATAATAAACAACGCATAAGAACTGAGAACAAGGCTTTGAAGGACTCCGCTTTTTTCTTGAGATGCGGCTTGGGGCTTTTAGAGGGCTGGGGACTTTTAACAACCTTGAATCTTGGCAAGGAACCAAAACCGAGAGTTTACCAGGCAGTTTTTCCTACCCCTGGGAATAGCACTGAGCTGCTGGAGCCCGGCTGGGACATTAATCCTGGGACATTAATCCCCTGCCCCAAGGCAGGAACCAGAGCAGCCCAAGGAATTGCAGCAGCTCATATTAGCTGGAGCAGGGAGGCTCCCGTGGCAAAATGCATGAGCGCAGCACGGAGCAGGCTGGCAACACACGTGTGTACTCACACTCACCCCTGGTACCTGCCACTGACAGCACACTCAGCAGCTTAAAAACAACCACAGGCAACAGGGGCACCTCCTCTGGCTGGCACGATGAAATGACATTTAATAAACTGCATCTGAGCTACTTGGGTATTTTTGCACATAGTTCTGGTGACAGCTGCTGTCTGGGGAGGATCCCAGCCCTAATTCTGGCCAAGGGTTAGGATTAACTCCCAGGACAGAGGAATCTTGTCAGGTGCAGTGCTGGCTCCCTGCGAGGGCAGGTGTCTGCAAGCTGAATCCCTGGCATGAATTCACACCAGCCTACTCTCACTCGTGGAGGGTTGGACCATTAACGTACCAACTTTTCCACACCCAAATCCAGAGGTAAACCCTGTCCAGTGCAGCTTCTTGGGCAGAACAAAGGACGTGGCATCAGGGCTGCTACACAGGATGGGGGATTTGACAGCTCCTGGGTGCCAACAATCAAATCCCCTGATAGCTCCAAGCATGCAGCCCCAGAGCAGGTGGGAGCACGGAGGTGACAGGATCCAGGGGTTTTTGGAAGCCCACCAGTGCCCAGTTTGCCACACTCCAGTATTCTGGGGTCTCCGGATGATTGCCACCACGACCCACTGCCTGGCTCCACCACAGTGCAGAGACCAGTGGTAGGAGACCCTCCCCAGTTGCCCTCAGGAGCCTGGGGTTGCTGTCAAACCCCACCAGAGCCAGGCTGGTCTTGTGGGCACCCCGAGAGCAGAGCACTGCAAAGTTGAGGGCGCTCAGAGCACAGGCAGGCAGCAGCAGTGGGGGCTGGCAGGGATACAGTGCTCCTCCCTGTCAGGAGGATCAGAGCAGGATTTACAGCAAACAGCATTGGGCATATTTTCTCTTGATACCAGTTCAATTAAAACCACTGCCCCATGAGAAAAATGGGCAAGGAGACCAGCTCCTTTTTAATGCCTTTATTAAGATCAGCTCTAAGTGGGGGCTCGAGGGGTTGCGCACACCTCCGCTCCTCCCAATGGAGGACACAGAGAAGAAGGCGCTCAGCTTTGCCACAGGGCAGAGCTGGGCCTTCCTCCTCCTGAGAGTCCCTGAAATAAATCCTGGGAAGACCCCTTTTGGGCTCGTAGTCTAGGGGTGTCTGTCTGGTCGAGTGCTGTTGAAGTTATGGTGACAAGGTGGAGTCCAGCTCTGATTGGTGTGAGGTTCCCTATGGTCCTGCCGACCCAGAGTGGTCATTCTTAGTCTTTGGTTTTGTGTTGGCTCGTTGTTTTTAGGGGTTTTATGTCCGAATAGGGTTCCATGAGCACTTGAGGCTTTTTCGTTTGCATGTCGGGTGGTGTAATCAGTTGCCATGCGGATAAGCGGCAGGGACAGGCAGCGAGCGGCAGGGGCAGTTCGAGGAGCCGATACAATACTGAAACATGGGGTTGGAAACTAGAAGATATTAACCATAGAAGTTAGAAAATATTGATTAAAGGGTAGGCATTCAGATGGGGTGTATTACTGCACTTCAAAGGAAGAGACAGGGCTGTGTGCAAGAACAGCAAGGAGGAATGTAAGGAGGCCTGATAAGAGGGGAGATGCTTACCAGAACAAAAGACAATGGATACAAAACTACCAGAGACACTGAGATAACGAGGCCTTGGGCCCCCAGGACCAGATAAATCCGGCCTTGGAGCTTGGACTATGACCAGAAGATCAGTGGGCATGAGCGAGGCAGCGAGGTCAGAAGTTCACCCCTGAAAAAGACTATTTTTCTTGATCTCTGAGACCCCTGAGACGACCACCAGAAACAACTGCGCAGGCGCAAAAGACTGATAAGACAATTAGCATACAAAGAGAAGAGAGGAGGAGCCAAGGAATGACTATGCATAGATGTATTGCAAAACTTGATGCATATGTAACATTTTAGAAGTTAAAAGAGAATGGGAGTGAATGAGGGGCCACGTGTCTTTGGGAGCTATCCTGCACCCTCGCCCAACGCTGAATAAATTACATACCTACTTTGAAACTCACTTTGTCTCTGAGTTTTAGAGTCCCTCCACCTGTCAATACAGTTACAAAGAAAGGGGTCTCAGGTAATTAACATTTAACAGAGAAAACATTTAGGAAAGGTATTTCCAATTACAATAGGTCTGAGCTAAACGGTACTTAACAGAAAAAAAGCCTTACCACTGGCAAGGTAAACAGTATCCAACTGAGAAGGCACTCTACTTAACTGAACTCAGAAACTTGTATTTTATTTCTTACACCCAAAGATATCCTTTCCTTCAGGCATGGACAAGGAGAGACATTCCATGCTCAGAGACACCAAGTGCCCATCCCGTGCCCATCCCTTCCTCCCGGGCACCGCACACTAGGATATTTCCAGGCAGGACAGAAGCCATGCGCCACTGCCAGCCTTCTTTGGGGACGCCAGGAAAGGCTCTGAGGCAGTGTCCTAGTTTGAGAAAAAATGAGTTTTTCAAAAAGCTGAAGTAAAACCAATCAGTGGCCAGGTTTGGATGCTGGCACCTTCGGTGACCACTGAAACGTTAGACATGCCTCTGAGGACACAGAGGGTTAAAAGCAAGAACTCCCAGAAGAACTCTCTTTTTCCTGGCTCTGCTTTCAGCAGGGAAACATTCTCCTCTTCCCTGCCCAGCCTGGCCAAGCTGGGCGGGGCAGGGGAGCCAGGTAGGCCTGGCTGAGGTAGGCCCAGGCCCTGGGGGGGAAAGAGAAAATGGGACGAGAGCTGAGTTAGCCCCATCCAGAATAGAAAAGTAAAGAACTTCAAAAATGCCTTCCGTCCCCATCCCCTCTATCCCCCCCCCCCCCNNCCCCCCCCCCCCTCGGCCCGTCTCGGGAGAAGGTGCCGAGCTGCAAGCGGTGTGTGGGAGTTACCAGAGTGCCTGAGCCTGTGGCCTTGCTGGGAGACAGAAGCTTTTAACTCTTTCTAAAGCAAAGAAGAGCTGTTCCCAGACATTGATTTCTCACAGCTAGTAGTTTCAGAAAAGAGAAAACAGCCTGAAACCAAGATAATAAAAAAAAATAAAAAAAACCCCTCAATTGCAAAAAATGAAGAGGAGTAGCCTTTGAACTGAACTTTCCTTGCGTAATGTTAGCCATAGACAAACCCTAACTTTCCTAAAAATAAATAAGGCTGTATTTGAATGGATGCTTTTTAGTTCAAAAACAAAGACTCTGTGGCCTGTTCTTAAAACCCTCAGCCCCAGAGGTAAATTTGAGGGAGACTGCTAGTCCCAATATAAGAAAATAGCTAGTTTTTGGTACTTAGCTAAACATCCTTAAAAGAGCCCTATGAAGTTTTAGTCCATAGACAATAGTGAAAGCACTGAACATAAAAAGAAGAGTGTCACCCTAGTAGAATTCTCCGAGTAGTGCCATGAGTGACATGAGAACACAAAAAATAAACCTGTTTCCTGTGGGGGGTCTGTGGTGCGAGAGAGACTCCTCTCTCTCTCTGAATAGATTAAAAATTGTTTTTTAAAGAATAATGACTTAGATTGAAAACCCAAAGTTGTAGAAAGTTTAAGTAAGTAGATGAAAGTAATATGCTGGTGTTAACTGTTGAGCATGTAAAAGATAGAAATTACAAGGAGAAGAAAGAGTGTTCTGAGAAGTTTTCTTTTCTGCTTTTGAGTGTTTGAGTTTTCTTTTTGTGACTATTGTCTGTTGTTATGTAAGTTAATAAATGTTTTTTTCCTATTCCAAGTTTTAAACCTGCTCTGCTCTGTTCTTAATCACATCTCACAGTAGTTTATTAAAAAAAAACATACACTCATGGGTGCACTGGCATTTGGCCAGGGCCAACCCATGACAGGCAGCTTCAGAAAACCCTTTATGCCAACCCTCACACACAAAGCCTCATTATGTGACAGCGAATTCTTTTCGCCCCCCGCGGCCACAGGGGCTGCCAGGCTTGTCCTGGAGAGGGATCCTGCTCCCAGCCCCGTGCCACAAGGCTGAGCTACAGCTACCTGCTTCCCCACTCCAAAGGGAATCAAGAGGTAGAAAAGGTTTTTTGGGTACAGATCTTGGCTGCAGGCAGGGTGCAGAGCGGGCTGTTCCCACACCCTGTGCTGGGATGTCTCAGGTTTTTGTTCCTGCTGCTGGGAAGAATTCCAAATCCCTGAGAAAGAAGAAACAGCATCCCCAGCCCAGACCCTAGCCCCGTGGGTTTTGCTAAGGGAGGGCTGAGTTATGGGGAGAGGAAGGATTTAAATCAGTGCCCAGGATAAATAATTGCATGTTCTGTTTATGATCCTGTGAAAAACGAGGTTCACTTTCTACGTAAATTTTAAGAAATAGGTTTAATAGAAAATAAGACAATTAGGAGATAGAAAAAAAAGCAAAGTACGGCCGACCGGGTGACTTGGCATTTAGCCAAGTCCACACCGTGCTATATCAGTCTTTAAATACCCTTTCTATTGCATCAGTTTTATGCATATTCATATTCTTCCATAAACTAGTTTCCATATTCCAGAAACTGTTTTGCATGGTCCCTCCTTGGGTCCGCCTTTTTAGAGCATGCGTGTTTCTTGGCTGTGTCTTCATTATCACCTCCAGCTTGGGCCTTGGTCCGTACTTTCTTCAGATGGTGGATGCTGATAGTTGGTATATCAATAGCAGAGTCTTCTTTACATGCTCACTGGATGTTATCCCAACCAAACAGACAGTTTAAGCATACTATATCAACTACTACACTATGCCTAATTTTCTTTACTAATAGCAGAAATAAAAACTTATACCCTTACCACAATGTTATTAATCATAAAGCACACATCTTGCGAAAAGCCAACTTTATAATATGCATTTATAACAATCCTGAGACAGTGACACAAAACACCAGAAAAAGACTTGGACCAGAAAACACAATCTTGGTGAAATCCAGCAGTTCTTGCTGAGCTCTGAAATTCACCCTTTCCCTTTCTCCTCTAGATATCAATGAACTTATCAGGCTCCTGCCTTGCAGCAGCAGCAGCAGCAGCTGTGGGAAGCACAAGAACAGAGATAGGGATGAGGAATGTTGGGGGTTACGTTTGTTCCTTTTTTACTTATAGAATTTTTCCCCATAAATTGCTAGGAGACTAAGTACTGGGGTCTTATGGGTGCTTGACCGAAACAAAGAGGTGGCCAAAAGTCAGGAGGGGGAGATAAGGACATGGGGGGTAGCTTCTCTCTCTTGCTCTCGGGCATCGGAGAGAGGACAGCCAGGTTGCTGCTTGCTGCAGTAGGAGTTCGCTGTCCCAACTAGGTCCGGTCCTGAGAAAATCTACCACCATCTGCTCTTGTGCCCCGGAACTCTGAGCTCGCCTTCTCCTGCCCTGTTGGGCTGGCCCTGTCCCACCACCACCATTTCTTTGGCACTGCCTTGAGGTTTTTTGCTACTCTGTGGCCCCGCAGTGCCATGTTGGGACATCCCTGATGTTCCAGCTACCACCGGCGGAGCTTCTGATCATCCACCAGCCCAGGATTTTCCACCGTTCCAGTTTGGTGTTCTCGGAGTCCCAAGAGATCGGACTGTCCCAGGCTTTCTGAAACAAAGCCCCTCGAGGTTCCTGGTTCTGTTATTATTAAAGTTGTAGTTGTTGTTGTTTGTTTGCCTTGTTATACATACTAGTAAAGAACAGTTATTCCTATCCCCATACCTCTGCCTTAAAGCCCCTTTAATTTTCTAAATTATAATAATTTGGAGGGAGGGGATTTGAATTCTCCATTCCACAGGGAGGCCCTGCCCCTCCCTAGCAGACACCTGTCTGTCTTGGTTTAGAAAGACAGGTATCTGCCAGGGAAACTGGGGTTCCCCTTAGAATAGAGAATGTAAACCCCTCACCCCCCGCCAAATTATAATTTTGCAATTAAGGGCTCTCAGGCAAAGATTTGGGAATAGGAATAACAGTTCTTTACTAGGAATATCAATAATACAAATGTGGTAGAAAAACAAAACCACCCCACCAAACCAGCAAACAAACAAACAACAATTTGGAAAGCCCTGACAAAGTCAGAGCTACAACCTGATGCCCTGTTGGTCAGGATGTTGGAAGCAGTCCAAAAGTGAGTCCTCCTGGAGTGGCAGATGCGGCTCCGCTGAGGCAGAGATGATCCTGTAGCCAAAAGGGTCCAGAGGTGGTGAGAAGGGTCCAGTGATGGTGAGAAGGGTCCAGTGATGATGAGAAGGGTCCAGTCTTCCTCTGGTAATCGGGTGAAGCAAGAGAGCTTCCTGGTCCGGAGTCCCAGTTTTATCCAGGTAGGAATGGTTGGCTCCCCCCACTGGGTGGAGCATCTCACATTAGGATGATGGAATGTGGGTATATTTTGAGAAGGGGAACAGCTTGAGGAAGAAAACGGCCTGGGGAGTCTTAATGGCCCATCATGAAGAGAGATAAGAAACAATGCCCTACCTGGTTTAACAGTTGGGCCATTATCAAAAGGCACCCGCCCCCCTCCCTCCAGAGTAAACAAGAGATAAAGAGGAACAACCCCCCAACTGTTTTCAGCAGATGAAAATAGAATACACAATTTAGGCTCCACAACCCAAGACACTGTCTTTCAAACCAAGACAGGGAAGCACCAGGAGAACAGCCATGGGGACGAGGCTGCTCCAATGGCTCCAATGGCCCCCACAGCTCCTCTGCTCCAAGGGCTCCGGAGCCTGGAGCTCTCTGCAACCAAAATAACCAGGACCAGATGTCTTGAGGGCCTGAGGGCCATTATGCTCACACGAGTTTCTTGTAAGCACAGGAACTCAGAGGGGTACAGAGATGTCATTGGGACCTGAGAGACAAACAGATTGCACAAGGAGCACAGACACTGCAGTGAGGGACCCCAACCAGGAGCCTGTGGGCCTGCAGGCACAGGAGGAACTGAGAGAAAAGCCCACAATGCCCATACCAAACAGAGGAAAACAGCCAGTGCCAATTCCCCTGGCCAGGGAGGCTTGTCTTCCCTGCAGGGCCTCGGGGGAACACCTTCTGCCCTCAACCCCTGACACACTCCCTGCTCTGCTTGGCCACCACCCCAGGATGAACAGAAATCCTGTTCCTATTTGGGTAGAAACCTCTCAGGGTAGTAAGATCAACTGTTAAAGGATACAAAGGCAACTTAACACACTGTATTTGAACTGCACATCACCAGCCTGAAGCACGAGTTTAGAGTAAAAAAGAAGACAAAGCATCTGTGTCTGCCAGAGCATCCCAACCTCAGAACCAGCTGGGAATCTCTAGGGAGCGGGGCACAGGGAACAGGCACCCACAGCCACCATGTGGAACACTTACCAGATGCCCAGGGCATGTCTTTACTTTCCCAGGAGATACAGAGAAGGCATTAACCTCATCTTCCTCGCAGTCGGGCATTGTGGGCTCTCCCCAGGTCTGCCCTGAGCAGCCCCACCTGATCTGTTTTGTTGTGTCTGAGCATGTGCGCAGGCTTTGTCTGGGAATGTTCATCAAAGGCCAACGCTTCACTACTGCTGAAAAATTTATTGTGGCCTGTAGCATCCCTGCTGTGCCCTGCAGGATCCTGTGGGAGGCTGATAAATCTTGATCAGTGCCTCCTGGTTCTTCTGGGAAAAGATCCCCAGAGGGACAGCAAGGATTTGTCATGGATCAGCTCATAACCAGGCTCATCCTCAGGACTACACACACTGCTCCTCGGACAGGGGAAGCCATAGACACCTTTCTCATCTTCAGCTGATGAGGAAGAGCGTGGGGTTGGGGGCTCATCCTGCTGGCCTGGAGACGCCGGTAGCTCTGCTTGGCGCTCAGTGCTCCTTGGCTCCCTCGTCCATGGATGGAACCCTCGCCACCACTGGCAAAGCTGGCAATGCAAAACCATAACTCATTACCAAGAACCACACAGGAGACTACATTTATTTTGCTTTTCCTCATTTTCCATTCCATTTGATTAGAAAGGGGTGTTATGGTCCTTACTCTTGGAACCTTCATGCTCTCCTCACCAGAGCATGCAGACCCACAGTTACAACTCGACCAGCTGGGTTTGTATTCTTCATTTATCTCTTAAAATACCAAACTCCCTCTATACTTTCAGAGGAGGGTGTGTTTCACATTGTGCCCTTTTCACTGCTGGCAATGCAGCACTGGGGGAAGAGCTGGGGTTTGGAGGTGGCTCGTTGGGATGGATTTCAGGTGCTGTCTGAGGTGTGTTTCAGGCTCCTGGGAGGAGCTGGGTGTCGCGGGGTGAAGCTGGGTGTGTCCCAATTTAGGAACACTCGAGAGAG
>VZDJ01001765.1:0-19692 GCA_008694505.1 Cyanoderma ruficeps | reverse complement strand
TTGAAGGGGTGGCGACCTCTGTAGCCAATCCCTTGACTTTTGTACATATCTATAAATTCTGGAGTCAAAATTAACTTAGAGAGTTTTCTACAACGGCCATCACCTGAGATTCATTCCAGTGTTCCTAAATTGGGACACGCCCAGCTTCGCCCCGCGACAGGGGACCATCAAGGATCCGTGTGCAGAGGGTGGGCGGTTTTGATTTCAGTTGTTTTCAACAGTTCAACTGCCTTTTAAAAGGCTGAAGGGGGGTTTTTATCTTTGCTTTTGCTGGCAAGCTGCCTTTCCATCTGCTCAATGTGGGTTTAATGTGGTAACCTGTAGGCCTGAAGTAAGCATTAGCTCTGTTTAAAAAAAGCAGCTTTGCCTGCTGAGGCCAGTTTGTCTGAGTGATATATTTGTACATCAATCTTTTAAATACCAATGCAGGGTCTTACCTGCTTTGTTTGGTGCTGGACAAGTTCTGCTTTTTGCATGTGTGCTACTATGAAATTGTGGTTTACAGCACGTTGTTTGGTGTTCCTGTTTGTCTCTGTGATAGATTCTGCTTCTCTTCTCCAGAACAAAAATTACTGCCAGAAGAATGGCCTTAGCAGCTTGAGCCTGCTTGGCTGTGTAAAGGATGGATGTAGTTATATGTTGATAGAAACATTCTGGAATAATTGTGCTCCATTGAATAGAAATGTTATTTGCTACCATCTTTTGTCATTAGCCTTTCACCTGCTCCTTAAGCTGTATTTATACTGTGATTTAAAGTGCAGACCTATGTAATTAGGTGATTGGACAGACAATTTGTGAACGAGAATTGGGGTTAGGTAACTACTCTGGATACAGGCATGCAATAGAACTTGTGTTTCTGGATTTTATGGATGTCTTTGTGTCTTTATAGGACTTCCTGTAAGGCCAGGTATCTGTATGTGACCAGCAGATTAATAAATCAGAATATTATCAGAACCATTGAAGTAGTACAATTTTGGCAGCTCAACCTTCCTTGGCTTCAAATACCTGGGGGAAAGAAGTAAATTCAATAATTAAAATTAAAATTTTGCTTTCTTTTTTTTTCCCTGTAGATCCTTAGCCATGTAATTTTTCTTGCATTTTTAAAATCCCTTCAGCTTTTTTTTTTTAATAACTAGCACATGCAGTTTTCTGATCTGTAACAGCAATATATTTCAAGAGTTAGCAGTTGAAGTGTCTAGAAGCATTATAAACATTCTTATCAGAAAAGCATTCTGTGATGACAGGAATTCTTCAGATGGCCTGAACTTTCTATTTAAGATCACTGGTTGCTGCATTTTAGGGTTTTTTTGCTAAAACGTGTAAGTTCTACAACAAAGAGGGTATTTCAATAGTTAAGCAAATTAATCTGTCAAACCAAAAAGTAATTATACTTTTAAAAGGTTTGTATGACAAACATTCTAATACAAAACTTAAAAAAAAAAAAGTAGTTTGTTTTTTTAAGTGAACAATTTAGGAGGCAACCATAATATTTTTTGAGATTAATCACAATTTTTAAAGGTGTTCTGCCCTCAGGATTGTTTCTTGCTCAAAGTGAGCCGTATCCAAAGAATCCCGCTGGGGCTGTGGAGTAAAGTGGCAACACCAGAGCCTATAGATCACAGCCTACAGCTTTTATCACCAGCTTATCAGAGGAAGGTGTCACCTGGCCTATGATTTCTAACCACTGTTCTATATTCTGCTTTAATGTACACCTCTTAAGCGTTTCTTGCAGCCAGTTACACTGTGTATTCTCATCAAGACTACTGTTATAAATGGCACACATGCATATTGATGGGAATGAGTCAAAGACATTTGTAAGTTACATCCTTACATCCCAAATGAATCCTGCATAAACACCACAACTTTTTAGAACTGCTGACGACACTTGAGGGAGCAGAAGTGTTCTTCACTCTTTATTGGTTGAAGCAGAGATGGTTTAGGAGAGAAAATTAAACTTTTATGTCTCTGTAATGTACATCCCAATATGGCGAGGTGCAGATGTGAGATTTCTGTCTCCATAAATTGGAGTAGTGAAACAAGGAAGGTCATTGGAAGCCTCCTGCTCTCCTGAGCTCACAAGCAGCAAAACTTTAGTGGCCCTTAACAGCTTCTTTTGCTTCCTTCTTGGTACAAAACTGTTCTGACTCTTCCTTTCTAATGATGTAGCAATAGTCTGATGTTAAGTAAAAGTGAATATAGTAATATCTCATTCTTGAGGAAAACCCAAACAAGCCTTTACATCTGGTACTGTGTTTGCTTTGTGAACACACTGAATTTGGGGCAGAGCAGGCAAAGTTTCTCTTCAGTTTGGTTTCAGATTCTTTCCTCTGGACTCATGCAAATATGAACAGGCAAATGGGATTGACTTTCTGAGAAGCAGTAGTTTTTTCCCATGTGAACTTTTAGAGGGAATTGGTGACTGTCCACTGTGTCATCTCACAAAGGTTCTACAGGTGACATGTCGTGTTTCTTGCGTCTTTGTTAAAAGTTATCCAAAAGCTGACAGATGTCAGGGTGGTAGTACGTGCTGGAATATCCTCAGCTGCTTTGCCAGAGGAATTGGTGGTTCCCTGACTTTTATGGGTAGTTGGGTAATGATGTACATTTGCTATAAATAGACTTTGAACTTTCCCATTGCAGGCAGTGTCACCTTTTGTAGTAGCTCCTACAGATTCTGGCTCAAATTGTAATTTTTGTTTCTGTGACAGTGACAGCAGTAATTTAGTGATGGAGGAAAGATCTGATTAAGACAGTTCNGATGGAGGAAAGATCTGATTAAGACAGTTCCATCTCTTTCAGTGCCCATATTTACAGGAAGATTAAGAGGCCAGGCTGAGATAAGATGGATAGTGTGGTTGATTCCAAGGTTCCTGTATATATTTAAAAATGAATAATCAGTTTTACCTTTACATATGCACTATTGTCTGCTGCAGATGTCAGAGCTTCTGGGGTAGTCTCAGGTCCTTTAAAATTCCCAATTATGTCCCTGTTACAATCTAGGAAGGCTTTAGTAGTCTGAAATCAAGACTGGACTTCAGGAAACCTGACTGCAATAATTTATTAAAAATTGGGTACACCATGTTTTTTAGCTAAATCAATACATGAGTATCATGTCTCTGCATGTTAGCAAGATGCAGAACTTTTCTGTGTATAAATTGTATGATTTAGCATATTAATGAAAAATTCAAACAATGTTAATTCCTGGTAACAATCAGGTGTGACAGATTTGAGTCTCAGCACATGTGAAACAATCACAGGTGATTTAAAAAACATAGTGAGATATGAGTTCAGTCCTCCATTTCAAAATACCTAATTTTCATATTTATCTAAGTCTTATCACTTATAATTATTCCATTTCTTTGGACCAGAAAAGGTAATTGGAATTACTGACAACTTAGCACTATTCCTTGGGTTGTACTAAAATACTGAATAGTACCAGTAGCTGCAGTGCTGCTTTCCTCTATTGTTTTCACTTGCATTTCAGGGAAATAACAAAACTTCAAATGTAGTTTGGCCTTTAAAGATAAACTTGATATATTTCTTCTCACTTTGTTGGCAGATGAATGCAAAATGGGCAAGCAGAGTTAGCAGGATTGTTTGTAGGATCAGTTGTTTGTTTTTCCCTCTAGGGTGTCCTGGGTTATAGAGTCTATTCAATTTCATCTGCTGAAAAACAGTTGGNGAATTTGGCAGGGGGTGAGGGGTTTACATCCTCTATTCTAAGGGGAACCCCAGTTTCCCTGGCAGATACCTGTCTTTCTAAACCAAGACATAGGGAGAAACTCTTTCTTGGGATAAACGTGAGGGAAGTGAGATAATTCATCATTCTGAGACCTGTTCACTAGTGATGGATGGATAGATTGGTAAAGTAACTCAATAATCTTCATTTTTTTCAGGTTATTCACAGATCAGTGAACCTTGTTGTTAATACAGCTATGGAATGCTTTTTGTGTCCTTGCCCACAATATTTCTCAGAATTTGACAGCAAAAGACTTTTAATTTGGAAATAACCTTTGTTATGAAATGCATTAAGTGGATGAAACTTGGAGAATACCTTCCCATTTTAGATTTTATCTTCTCAGTGAGTGTTTGTCAATTCTTTGTTTAAAAAATTAATTGCAAACATGAGAGCTGTTCTGCTCCTTGTTATTTCTGACTAGAAATTGTGTTCTGCAGGAGTTTATACCTTGTGAAGGCCTTCAGCCATTAGAATCTATCACATGGGATGCTCTTAATCATATGGATGTTGTCAAAGTGTATTGATTTCCCATCCCTAAGTAGGCATGGAAAAGTTTTCAGTCAAGAAATTGTATTGAGGGATCAGACTTACATTGTCCTATTCTGATTCTTGATCATCTTGGTTCATTTCAAAAATATATTTGGAACCTAAAAGCACAAAACACAAATGCTGATTGTGAGATGCTTTTTCAGGGTTTAATAATTAGGATAATGGTGATAATAGGAGGGAAATGTATCTTAATATATTATTTGGTATTACCTCTTACTGCTCCCTTAGCAAGGAAATTCCTCCCTGGTTGTGTGGGGATGTGCAGATTGTGCCTTACAAGGTCTTCCTGAGAATTCTGACTCAGACATATGAATATTTGCAGCATTATCAGGAGACCTGTGGAAATTACATGATTGTTTATTACTGGAGCAAGTCTGAGATGAGGAGGCAAATTGCATTTAGCAGTCCTTTTTCATTAAAACAGAAGATAGAGAAAGGTAGCTTTCTGAACATGACAGAATTAATAAAATAGCCCTTGAATTTTATTGACGGTTAAGAGAACTGGAATTTTTCTGTCTTTTCTGGAGGCAGAGAACACATAAATAGGTTTTATAGATGAGCTAATGTTTAGTGACTGGTTCTAGTGCCTGGATTTTGTGCCTTGCCCTGCAGTCCTGCTCTCCCCAGCTTCTCTGGGAGGGCAGAGCTGTTGTGTAATTGCAGCTGAATGACCTTGGGTGAGGAGCAGCTGCTTCTCCAACAAGGTCCGTGGGGTTAAGAGCCAGCTCCCATCCTTTCACCTCTCCCAGAGAGGAGCCTTGGGAGTGCCTCTGCACTTCCCTGCCCTCACAGCAGCACAGAAACAACTGGACTCTTCTATTTCCTTTTTTCTTTTTTTTCCCTCTCCAGCTCTGTGGCAATTTCTTACAGTTGCCACAATGCTTTAACCGTAATTTCTAGGCCACTTAAGCACACTGCCTGATGATTTCTCACCTAACCTTCATATAAATCATCTGTTTCTTGAGCTTAGAATCCCGGAAAATGATTCTTAACCTTGATTTGCTAAGAAGTAGTGTTAATTGCAATATCCTTGAAAAAATTAGGTTGATAATGTGGTTTATTTTAAGAAACAGCACTTTTATATTGTGACAAGTGTAGCCCTGGTTTCGTGCCTGAGATGTTTTGGTTTTCTGAAATTATTTTCCCAAGGACTTTTCTGTAAACAAGATACATGTTTTTGTAGCTGTAACTTTGTTATTCATTCCTTTTCCTAGGCGGGACTTCTTGATGTCCCTCTGGTCTGACCAATGTAATTGAAGAGGTTTGTCTTTGTGTCACCAATACGATGGGTCTGTGTAGAATAGTATATAAGGGAGACACATCCCAAAAATAAAAGAGTCATTTTCAGCCTTCTGAAACTCAGAATCTGTGCCGTTGTAGTGTAAAACAGTGTCAGACGAGGCATCAGTAACATGGCACTTTTATCAGCAATAAGCTGCTGGTAATGCAGTTGTTTAAATTACTAACAGTTGAAATGAAAGGACAGATTAAACATGGTCTTATTTCTGTCAACAGAATTTCCTCAGGTTTAGAAACACCCTAAAAAATCTACACTGGCACAAAGCAAAGCTGAAGTATAGGAACATAGAAATATATGATGAATTAAGATTTTTATTGCATTATCTTCTAAAATTTGAATTTGGGAAATGGAATTGGAATCTTGGGTCTGTAAAAGGAAGCAGTGACTGCCTTCCCAAACCCCAAAACTTGTACATCACATGATAGGAACTCAAATGTTAAAACTCCTGAAATAGTTGCACTTCAGTGCAATGTGATCATTCAGAATCCATGAACAATAAATACCAATCCTTGCCAGACTGATGAAATAGACTTAAATTACCCCTATTTCATAATTATGGAGAGAAGTGCATAGAGGGTCTATTTAGGGTCAGTGATAAGTAGATAGAGCTTTGTGCTCTAAACAAAACCAAGCACACCAGTTTTTATCTTGTCTGTTTTACTGGCAGATACTGTATTCACTACTAGAATGTTTCACAGGATGTGAATGTGTATTTCTATATATACAGGTTAAATTCCATATAATTTTCTATATTTCTATATATACAGTCTAAATTCCATATAATAAAGAGGAGCAATTTATTAGTTTTAAAGTTAAATTTGGTTCTTACATCACTAGAAAAGCTGTGAAACATGAAACTTCCTAAAACATGACATATGACTGGGCTACTTTCTTTTTTCCTAACCCCTCTCTCATCCCTGGTGGTTTTTCCTAGAGCTATCACCATTGCTGCCAGCTGAGTCTCTCCCCATGAGAAGTTTGCTGGAGCTAAAATGAGCCCAAGTCCTTGTTCTCCCCCTGCCACCCCAGCTTTGCCATCCCAGCTCCTCTTCCTTCAGCATTTCCCAGTCACAGTCTGGTTTTCCAGAAGGGAGGGGAGATCTGGGGAAAGAAATCATCTTACTGTGGGCTACAGGCTCAAAATATTCTTTGTGAGTGAACTGAGTACTGGTGGGTAACTACAGGAACTTTGTGACTGGTTTAGAATTGTCGTGTTGCTGACTGGATTTAGACCGTAGGCTGATTCTCTAATCTTACAGGACCTTTTTAAATTTCACAGGAATAATGAACACAGCCTGCAGGAAAAACTCAAAATATTCGACTCTTCATCTGCTTCCTTAAGCATTTATGTCACATATTTTCCTTTCCATAGCTCTCCAAATGCCAGGACAGTTCAGGATGACATTGATTATTTTCTTCATTAGTTTTTTTGGTGCTGTTTTGTTGGAGGGGGGATTTTGGTGTTATCCAGGTGGATGCACACACTGAGTTTTGACTTTGGTATGGGAACCCTTGTGTTGGGAAGATTAGCCATCAATTTTTCTAGCTGTAGCTATTTTATTTGTTTGATTTGTCTGGAATCTACTTGTTAATGTTTTTAAAACGCAGCAACATTGGAGGAAAGGCTGATGTTCTAGGGGCCTGTCCTGGGTTGTAGTATAGAATATGCAAAAGTATTCTATCACCATCTTCATGAATTGGATTCAAATTGTTGAAGCAGTGTTTCCCAGACCCCTTCCCCCTGGACTATCTTCTGTTAATGGCCCATCAGATGCCTTGCTGTATGACTCATAGATAACTGCCTCCGGGAACAATCTCTCGCTAATGGGCCATCAAAGACTCTTCTGCATGATTCACCATCCCATTGTGAGATGCTCCACCCAGGGGGGAGGAGCCAGGAATTCTCACCTGGATATAATCTGGGATTTGGGCAGCCCTTACCCACTGGATTTCCCAGAGGACCGGAGCTACCAAACCTTTCTATGGGATCACTGCTTCAGGAAGACCACCTCATCTGAACTGCTTCCATCACCCGGATCAGGTTGTATTCTGACTGTGTTAGTGGTCTTTTGTATTATTTGATTTATTTTTATTCTACCTTTTTTTCTTTCTTCTTATTAAATTATATTTTCTGACTTGGAGCCTCTCACTTGGTTTGTTTTCAAACCACTACAGGGCCTTTCAGGAAACAGAATTTAACATAAGAACCAGGTCACAGCTTGCTCTGTGTGTAATAATAAATTGAAAGAGGACAATTCATTTCAGCACTTGCCATGTTTTTCTTTGATCTTTCTCCAAAGCTTGCACTGCTGTACATGCAGTATTCAGCTTTTAGGAGAGAAGCAAGTAGCTTTTACTACAGAAAAAATGCAGTTTAAAAATAGTCAATTTTAAATTAATCATAATATGCATTTTAGAAAGCAAAAGACAAATTACGTGCTAGAAATAAAAACTAGGCTTTGATGAACAATTATTTGATACAGTTTTAAATTTTTTTTCAGAATGAACTAAGGCTAAGTTTGTAATTTCAGTGTGTTTGTGGTATCCCAGTGTTGGAAATCGAGATGTCAAATGGAGAGACATTCTATTTTTGTGAAATTAATATCACAGAGCATTACATGAAAGCAGTAAACTCCTCTTGTATCAACAGATGCAGCAACCCCGAAGCCTATTTTCTCTCTTGTTACATTAGTGTTTAATTGAAGAAAACAACTAGTTGGAGGCAGTTACTTTCTGTGGAATGTAATGAAGATTTATTTTGTAAGTGACCTTCACTGTATTAGCTGAATCAGTAATCAGTAAAATTAATAGAATAATCAAATTACATACAAACTCATAAATCACTGTGACTATGATAGTAGTGTTGCAGCCAGGCCTCCCTGGCGGTCAGTCGCCTAAGGGCCTAATCATGATGACTAAGCAAAAATAACCCTTTGCCTAATCATGACTAAGCAAAACAACCTTTTCTCCCGCGCTTGGACTTTCTCTTATCTCCCTGTAAGACAATAGGTCACTTTCTATCCCGATGCGTACCATTGGTCCACTTCTCAAAACCTAGGTACCCTATAAAAAACCCCACTCTTCCCCAGCTCAGTGGAGCTGCCGTCACTGAAACCCTTCGTAGAAGAAGCTAATAAAGAATTATCTGCGGAACTTCATACGGCACCTCTCCTCTCTCTTCCCTGCGTCTGCCGAGGCGCCTTAGCAAGCTCATAGCTGATAATCACTACAAAAGAGCTGATCACTGCTAAGAGCTGAATATCACTATCACTAAGCTTGCTAAGTGCTGCCTGTGCCTGGGGCTTGCCAGAGTTGTTTGGGCAGGGGGGTACGTAGGTGCACCCCCTACCCGGGAACAACCAAGGCAGCTGAGACCGGCTGAAGCTACCGGGGACAAACTAAAGTATAGGGTCAAAAGGATTTCTGAGGCAGCAAGGCCTAAAGAACAGAATGTCAGCTTCACTGTAACCAGGATGTTATTTTCATGCTATTGTTTTAACTAAATCAGGTAGAACTCTGCCTAGGCAATGGGAAGGCTGGAGGGGGGATGAACGTGATTCTTAGTTGAACATGTAGACTCTAAAAATAAAGCTAGATATTAGGTCAGGTAGGTCTGTACCCAGATAATCATCAATATGATAAATTACATTGTTGTTAATTGTAACATTTATTTGATAATCGGTTATGATTATCATCTTCAATAAGAATCAATTGTTACAAGTTTATGCTTGGGTAGAATCAATGGAATAATAGGAATTTAATGATTAGCATGTACAGTTATGCAATGGGAGGGTATGAAACCGTGTCTATTTTGTGATTATGTCAGAGTCAGATTTGGGTTTGTATCCTGTACCCCGACTCCCAGAGTTCTTCAATAAAGCACCTGCATATAATCATTCTGTGATTATGTGTTTCAACGCTAACAAATATGCTGTTAAAAATGCAGCTTTTAATATGTTCTATTGTTGCACAGCTGTATTAAAAATTGCAGCTGCTGATTTCTGCCTCAGTGGGGCCTGAAATAGCATTTAAAGGCTGTGTATGATGGAGAGCTACCAGGCCAAAAATTTTCACAACTGTTAATTTAGCTGTAATATGATTTGATGTCACTGGGGCAAAGTTGAGGCCGAGTACAGTGTTGTTGCTATCTTTCAGCAAAACTTGAATTATTGGTGGAGGCAGTCGCCAGTTAATTAGAGTAATATCAATTTAAATGTCTGTCATTTAGGGTTAATGGTATCAGAGTTGCCTTGTACTTCAAGTGCAGTCAGATCATCTTGAATAGCCCATTGTATGAAAGTAATGCCAGCACAATGATTTTACTTTGTCATAAATTATTGGGGTGCCATTTAGTGTAATATTTCAGTTTCTGCATTTAAATAATTTTGGCAAGTTCTTCCTAACTGTGTCATTTTTCATGCTAGGCTGTTTTAATAGGTGTTTTGGCTGTCTGCGATTGTTTAGCAAGACAATCAAAATTCCTTTCCATTTTCATTTAAAAAGAGAAGTTTTCTGCTGGTCTATGAAAACAGGTCGTGCCCTCCTCCCCTGGATAGCAGGTTACTCTTGGAAAGAAGTAATTCACATTTTTGTGCAGCCAAGCAGCAAAGTTCTTTCAAAGCACACTAGAAAAATAAAGTGTATATATCAAAACCCCCTGGCTATGGTTGGAGTCAAAAGAAAACTGTCATTGTTTTTTAACTAAGGAATCTAGCTCTAGTTAAGTTAATAGCACTATTCTTATATGCAAGATATGAAATAAACTCCTCTGAATTGGTTTGAAAGATCCTGATAGCTGCTGTGTCAGTCAGGAAGCCATGGATTGCAGCATTAGAGAGAACAAACCCATAGCTCTAGGTCCTCTAAGAATTCTTCAGTGGATGTTTAACCTTTGTGTCATCTTCAACAATCTCCAAACAGTCAAGGCTGGGAATTTTGGGATGTACCTCTGGTTTTCCATAGGAGCAGGGATGTTTTTAGGGACCTGGTGTTCCATCGTGTCCTGTGGTACTTGGTGGTGCTGACAGCTCCTTGGGCTGCTAGCCCGGGAGTGCAGAGATGGGCTTGGTGACACTGTGCCCCTGGCTGGGCTGCACCAGTCCTGCAGGTCAGAAGGGATTGTGGGACTGACTGTTGTTGAACTACCTCATCTAACATTAGAATGACAAAATAATGCCATTTTTGGAAGTCAGGTTTGCAAAGTGAGTTTTCAAGTTTGTAATCTGTGAAGAGATGTCAAAATGCTTTAATTTCAAAATCACAGAATCAGAGACTCGTTTGGGTTGGAAGAGACTTTAAAGCTCATCCAGTGCCACCCCTGCCATGGGCAGGGACACCTTTCTCTATCCCAGGTTATGCCAAGCCGCATCCAACCTGGCCCTGAACACTTCCAGGGATCCAGGGGCAGCCACAGCTTCTCTGGGCACCCTGTGCCAGGGCCTCCCCACCCTCACAGGGAGGGATGTCTGTGCAATCTAAACCTACCCTCCTTCAGTTTAAGGCTGTTCCCCTTGTCCTGTCCCTCCATCCCTTGTCCCAAGTCTCTCTCCAGCTCTCCTGTATCCCCTTTAGGCCCTGGAAGGGGCTCTGACCTCTGCCTGGAGCTTTCTCTTCTCCTGGTGAACACCTCCAGCTCTCCCAGGCTGGCTCCAACCCTGTGATAACTCAGTGGCCTCTTCTGGACTCCAAACAGCTCCACATCTCGCTTCTTTTGGGAGGTCCATCCTGTCAGTAAATCTGTTACCAACATCTCAGTGCTTTGCCTTGCTGACCACTCACACTGATTGCAATTAGCAGAGCTGGAATAACCCTTGTTTCCCCCGTGTTGCAGGCTGTGTGCTGTGTTTGGGGGGATCTACTGCCTCCGTCACACCGTGCGCTGCCTGGTGCTGGACAGAGTCTCGGGACGGTAAGGCTGACATCAGGAACCTTCTGTTTATACACAAAACACAGGTGAAAAATGTCTTAAGTCAATTAAAAACAAATTATTCTTCTGAGATCCTCTTTGGTATTAATAACACATCAACCTTGATTAAAAGTAATTTGTGTATAGGTCCTTCAGAACAAGGGAAGTGGGTCTAGAATATAGAAACTAAATTAATTTCCTTGTGATATTACTACAGCTCCTGATCACCCAAGCTTGGAAGACAAATCATTTCAGTTGCCGGGGGGCTGGTGGTAAATGATGTTAGTTTTCCTTGTGGCCTTACCTACTCTAATTGATTTTCATCAGATGAAAACAAAGCCCTCTGTTATTGCATTTTTAAAAATGGAGCTCACCTAAAGACTCATCAGATTAATCTTTGCTGATAATGCATGTCACTCCAAGAGAAAAGACTTAAATGAGTTTGTAGGTAGATTGTTGTCATAAACTATGCTGCCCTCTTATTCCAGAATAAATTCTTTTACAATATCAGGCCTCTAGACAGGTTTAAAGTTGAGCTAAGAAAAATCAACCCAGAGTTTTTTCCATAGTGGCATTTTTCACACCTCTATAAATTGTCCTATTTCTGTTATACACATTTTATCAGATATTATTCTAACTGCAGATTTTGGCTGTCTTAAAGACTGTTTGCAGCTTAGTTTCTATAATTGAAAAGCTCAAGATGTTTTGTAGAAAATTTAGAAAATTAATTTAGAAATTATGTAGTACTAATTTATTAGGAGAATGAGTAGTTAAATGAGAGGCTGGTGTGTTTACTTCCAAATTACTCTGCAATTCCTTGAGCACAGTCCTTGTAGCTGCATTTTTCACAACATGGTCAAGTAGTAGCTGTTTTCCCTGAAATTGGATAAACTCCAGATTTTACCTTTCTACCAGTTCCTGAAGATTCTGGAATTCACTGCACAGTTGTAGACTTTGAGATATAGGCTTTGTGTTTCATCAGGTGTGTTGTTTCAAATGTATGATTCATATGCAAATTAAACTGTGCCCCTTTCAGAAACTGTCATTTATTTTAACACTGATGTTTGAACTGTTACTGTAGGAAGCTTTATATTCCAATAATGTTTAAATACTTAAATTGCTCTTGCAGGGGGACAAAGCTTATAGTTGGTAGCAACTTCCAAACCCCACTCCGTGCAGTGGTACTGGTTGCCCCAGTTTCCAACTTCTTTTGCACATCCTGAAGACCTTTGAAATCAATGTTTTCTTTATAAGGTTATATGTGTTCCAGAAGAGCTGGAGTGCTGCTTTTCCATTAATCTGCCTTTATGTTTTGAATATAAGTTACACAGGGTTCAACATAGTGGAAGTGTCTTTTCTTTGGCTGCTTTTGGGGATCATTTGTGCCATTTTAGAATGATAGATTTTTGAGGAGCAGAATTGTTGAAATACTTCTAAAAATTTTACCAGACTTTCATTTTTCCAAAAACATTGAGCTTTTAATAATGCCATTATCTGATAGTAAATATGAAGAGGCACAACACATCCAAGATATCCATTTCCTTTATCTTCTGTTTCATTCTTGCTGTTATCTCCTTCCTCGCTGTGTATTCCCTCCCTGCACCAGCTTGTATTTCCTCTTGACTTTGGGCCTCAGTGTTTTCCCTAATAAAAATCAGCTATCAAGTTGTTAATGAGGCGATTAATGAGTTACTGAGCTTTTGAGTCAACAGACAATTAATAGTAATTGGTAAGAGGCAAATTCATATCTGGTTGTCAGTGCAGCTGGCTCTGTGCTTGCAGAGGCAGCTTCCCCAGGTTACAAATGGCTCACTCAGTACTGCAGAAATGCATTGTGCAGTGGTCATTACCAGCTTGTAGCTCCTTCCACAGCCCTCCAGGCTTCATCCATGCCTTAAGGCAGTGATTTTTTTCTCTATTTTTAATATTCCTGGTTTAGTACACATAAGGAAAATATATATGTCTATCTACAGCCTTGATTTTATTCTAAAACTTTTAGGATAGAGTTTAATTAAAAGTCTCTAAATATTACCAAAGTTTATTCCAGCTTTTTTCTAGACGTGGCTAACATTGCTTTTTTACATTTTCCTACCCATGGCTGTATATACAGAGAACAGTAGATTTCATACCCAGCTCTACAATTATTTTTATCCTTTTTCTATAGTCCTTTTTCTGCTTTTTGAAAATATGATTCAGGCAAGAAAGGGTGAAAGAATAAAAATTTTAGACATCCCTATTTTAAGGTTTTAGTAATGCACTTGAAAATATCTAGGTTTTATGTATTGTACTAGATCTGCTGTTTTAGTAAGTTTGTACAACATCCTGAGTTCTTGGTAGAACTGTGTTGCTCTGTTAGAAAATGAAAACCACATCATCTTTCTGAGGCTGAGAAAAAACCCACATTGAATCTATGATAATGTTGCTTTTCTCTGTGTTTATTGTATGTCCCTTTTTTGGGTACATGTAAAATTTCATCATAATGGTGGGCATTTTATATTGATCACACTTCACATATGTTTCCAATTATATAATTCTGTCTCAAAATGGAAGAGATGTGATAAATGGAGATTTATACATCTGTGATAAAAAGAGCAAACAGCCAGTAATTTACATATTTGCTGAAATACTGCAGACTGGCTTTGTCAGTACTGCTGAGTCCATTTCAAGGATGTCGCCCTTAGTCCATTAGTTTGGATAATGAGCCCTATAAAGTACATTTATAACTCATGGCGCTGCAAGGAGATGGATTCTAATTTTCATCCTTTTATCCAGACACATTGAAAGAAGGTCAATGGAGGGTTCACTGTGATTCATTGTTGCAACACAGATCAGATGACAGAGACCTGATAATGTCAGTGCAGAAGAGTTTGCTGCATGTGGAAGCACTACTTGAAAGAAATTTTCTCAGCATCACTCTTTGAAGTAAAGTAGGACTGAAATTAAAAGCTCTCTCTTAGTTTAAAAATCTTATCACACATATGACCTGCTGCTATTCCTGAACAAAGGAGAGGAAACAACACGTAGCAGGAAAATAAAATGTGTTGTTGCTTTCACTAGCTTTGAGTGATGCAACATGACATTTAATCAACCTTTCCCCTTTCTTGATGTTTGGGGGGTGGTGGGGAAGTTGTTTCATAAACAATAAGAAAGGTTATAATTAGAAATGAGCTGCAGCAACTCAACTTCCTTGTTTATTTGCAGTATTCAAATGAGAACTTGAGGATGAAATCACTGGGGTTAACAGTTAGGAAAAACTTGTTAAAGTTGCAAGTGAAACGCACATTGGATAGGATTTGAAACTGAAGAATGTTAGATGTTAAACAGTGTTTGTACTGTTGTCAAGGTTCCTGTTGAATTTGAAAATAGGAATATATGTAGGGGCCAGCTGCCTGCGAGGTCAGCATTAGAAGTCAGTGTTACAAAAACATGTTTAATAGTCATAAACCTCTTACATTTACAGATGAGGACTGTGTGTGCACCCTTTTACAATTCTCATCTCAGGTTATAGGAACAGCTGGTTTACCAGAGCTGGTGGGAGCTGATTGCTATTACTTATTTAGATTTGGGTTTGTAGATCATTACAATCACAGAAGCTGACAAATAGCTTTAAGTTACAGAAATGTTGTTCATTCCTAAGGTATAACTTGCATGTCAGATATTCCACAGGTAAAGTTGCACTATGATAAAACACAGGTAAATCTGTACGTGATGTCTGGCTCAGCATTGTGTTCCTTTGGATGTTTCCCTGTGCATGCACACATATGTAAGTGTGTGTGAAATAATTCACTGGTTTAAGTCCTGTTTGTTAAATTGTTGAAACACTGATAAAGTCATTGAGAAGAATTTAATTTTAAGAAAAAGTAATTTTCTTTCTCCAAGAAAAAGTTCAGTAAAGCTCATTTTCTTTATTTATTTATGCAGTAAATGTTCTGATAGTGTAGAAGAGAACACAGATCATGGATGTAGAATCCGCAGTAGAGGTTGCTTTAGTGAATATCTGTGTGTAGCCTCCCTTTTCTTTGTGCCATAAATATGATGTAGCTTCATGTCATATATAAGTCTGAAGTTTGTTCTTTCATAGAGAATTTTGCCCCTGAAAATCTGAAATTTGTATTCTCATTTAAGCTCACTGAATGGGTTCATTTCTGTGGTTTGCATTTCTGTCCCACTTCTATTTCTGTCCGTGTTCTATGGAGAACACTTGTGTCATTCTTAAAACACCAGGACTTAGTTAATCCCTTTGTGTGTAACTTAGAGGTAAAGGGTATATTTAGTCACAAACATAGCAATTCACTCCTGGAACAGTCTGATGCACTCATTTGTCAGGGAGCTTTCCCAAATCTCCTAAGTTAACTTGTTATTTAATTTGTTAAATATTATTGTCAAAATAAACTTGTTTTTGGTAAAGGTGTCTTTCTGAGAAAGAAACCCCACTGCAAAATAACTCACAGTTCTATTTTTTTACGTATTATGAGGTAAGAAATGTAGAACTAAATGCCAGTGTTGTAAGCTTATATTTTCTGTAAAAACTAACCAATTTATTGAAGTTGGGATATCATTATCTGTATTGGCATTGCATGTGGAAAACTGCATATACCAGGTAATGTGTCAGTCTAGGATTTGGTGATCAGTTGAATTGGTTTGGGGATTCACATGTTCAAGAAATACGTAGCTCAATTAATTGAAAGATACAAATATTGTGCTGTGTAACTCATTTTTAACAACTTATGCATGCCTTTGTTACCTTACATCGAAATTTCTTACTGTGGTTTGTTGTTTTTTTTAAAACAGGTGCAAAGCTATTGTGGATCATTTTGGACAAAGAATAAGTGCCAACTATTTTATTGTGGAAGACAGTTACCTCTCAGAGAGCACATGCACAAATGTGTGTTACGGGTATGTGGTAAAACAAAACCCACAATTTCTTTAAATAATGGTGTGTAAAGTACCCTGCAAGTTAAACTGAGGAGCCTCTTGTCCACTCCTTTATTTTTGCAGTACAGTTCAGTTCTGTGCAAAGTATTTCTCTTCTATTAATTGAAGGATATACTGTGGACTTTCTGTAGTCAGGTTTTCTTCAGTTAGCATTGAAATCAGATTCCCCCTTTTCATATAAAAAAATCAAAAGCTCTAAATGTGTTAAGAATTTCATATTTGTTAAGATGTGTTTGGAAGGTGAAGGTGCCAGTTGCTGTTCTTGCTTTAAATTTGTTCAGCTTTAGACGAATACCAAACTTCATTGATTTCTGTGGTTTGTTGTTGCCAGAAGCACTGGGCACACCCTGCCTCTGGCTCAGAACAGAGCAGGTGAGGGATCAGCAAAGCTGTGGTGGTGAGGGCAGAGCAGGAATAACCCTGGGCACTGCAGGAGCACAAACTGCAGGTGATGGGGAACTCCACCCTGCTGCATTTCCCCTTCATCCCAAGGTTCCTATGCTCTCTGGAACATCACTAGGCCTTAATGTGCTGCTGCTAAGCTTGATCAAACAGGCAAAAGAACTTTTTAAAAAGCAGAAGGAGACTGTCTGATACAACTGCACTGACTCATTTATTCATCACCTGTTTTGGTCATTGAAAATACTACATTGGTGTTCCAGGTGTGTTTCTGCTTCAGCACCAGGCAAAATACCCCACTAAGAATCATAGTAACAAAGGTTAGTGAAATAGCCCTGGTATTACCAAAACTATGATTCTAAATTGCTATTTTTTATGGTTTTGTTTTCATTTTGCATAATTAAATTTATTATATAATTATTTTTACATCATTCTTTTATTTAATTGTAGGCAGATCTCCAGAGCAGTGCTCATTACAGATCAGTCTGTATTGAACACAGACTCAGAGCAGCAGGTACACACCAATTCTCTATCACTTGTCTCATGTGTTAATATTTAGTTGTTGGTAGGAATTAAGTCATTCATTCAGTTTTGTTTGTGCTTGAATCAAGATCTTTAGTCAGCTCTCTGTACTGGTAATTGTTTCATTTGTTTTAGTGTCTATAAAACTATTACAAATTTCAGTTTAGTTTAGTTCAATGACTGGGATTTTCCTGTTTGGCTCATACTATAATTAATAAAGTTTCTGAGCTGCCGTCTTTAATTTTGCTTGCTTTTTAATAAACTGTTACCCTTACTATTCTGTTAATTATTTATCTTGTCTAAACTTTGTTCCAAGTTCCTTTGTTTTTTTTAAACATTCCTTTTTGCTATTTGAAGTTCTCACTGTACACTTTAAGATGCTTCTTTGGATCTGCTTTGTCAGTCTTTGCAGTCCTTAATTTAAGAGGATATTAATCAGTGTTGCATTTGTTCTGTCCTAGTAAACTAGAAAAAACCAAATAGTGTAATTGCAGTTCCTTTTCAGCTGTAGTGAGGATTGTGGTGGCTGCCACATCCTCTAGGACACTCTGCTTTCCCTCAAGCTCTGCTTTCTGCTCCCCAGGTTTCCATTCTGACAGTGCCTCCCCTGGAACTGGGCAGAGCAGCAGTTTGTGTCATCGAGTTGTGCTCCTCCACCATGACATGCATGAAGGACACCTGTAAGTAAAGGAGATTTTCCCCTTTGGCTCTGGGCAGCTCTGGAGCAGAACTGAAAATCTCTGTGCATTGTTCCTCTGCTGCACAGAACACAGGGAGCGGTGGCTTCCTGCCATTGTGGAGCTTCATGGACTCATTTTCACTTATACAGGAATAAATCCTCCTTCAGGAGATAAATATAATAGTCCAAAGCACATTAATCTTCCTGGTAATGTCATTTGGTTTTTCTGAAAATTGTCCCCCTTAGCTGAACTATTAAATGGAAATACCTAAATGTCCTAGGGTGACGATAATGCCTGTATCACCAATCGTCTGTTCTGTCTGTGCTGTGTGTGTGTTCTGTACCTTTAAGACTGATCCTNAGAAGATGCGCGTAGTTTGTTTTGGGAAAACAGTTTTCACTCCTACTCCTTCGTCATCGTCCTTGGGGGTTGGTGTTCATCGGATGCACGGACAGCAGCAGGAGTTTTTTTTTCCTTGGCTTTGGAGTTAGTCTAGCTAGCTGAGGCAAAAAAGTTTCCTAGACTATTTTTTTTTTTCCTTCCTTTTTCTTTTTCCTTTCTTAGAACTGTTTAAATCTGTTCAAGACTGAAAACCCAGAAAAGCACCAAGAACTGCACCTGTAACCCACCCCGGGCCTGGATCTGAGGATTTTCCAGCGCCAAAAAAGACCCAGACTAATCAAAAACTAAGAAAGCTGAGCTAACACACAGCAAAGACTTCCCTCAGTTTTACCATCTCTTTTCAAACCAGCGAGAAATTTTATTATTTCATATTATTCATTCCTATACTTGTGAGCAACTTGTTTGTTAAATAAATAATTTTTTCCACTTTTCTCTGAAAAAAAATAAAAAAAAAATAAACTGTATTTGATAGCTTTTTATTTTCTGAAAGGATTCTGTTGGTATTTTATGTGAACTTGAAATAACTGAGCAATAAAATGTTCATTTGGGGTATTTATTAGATTAGAATTAGAGGTTACCTTACCTAATTCTTTTTAACAAGAAAGAAGTAACTGTAATAATAACCAATTTATTTTGCTGTTAAATAGGCTTGAACTAAGTTCTTTGCATATGAAAGAAGAGTAAAGTAAATTATTAAGTCATTCAAAGTTATATTTCCTACTAAGTAATAGTAAAAAATAATATAAGCTTGTAATTAATTAATAACAGTGCTATAAAGCATATTGTTAATATTTATCATTTAAATAGATGATTTCTTTTTATTAAGGGTTCACAAAATATATACAGCAGGAAGTGAAACTAATGAAGGATTGATGTTCCATAGATCTAAAGTATTAGTTTCGGGAGGATTTTTATGGTGCTGAAATATTAAGGTTTCTGTTATTTACTTTTCTCCATAAATTCCTTTCATTTCAGAAGAGAAGGTACTGACTTCCTTAATGAAATTTGTCTTCATATATTGAAATAATAAAGTTCTATATTAGGCATAGCTGAGTTCCAGTTATGGGACATATTTCATAATTTTTTAAAAAAACTTTTACATCATTATCTGTAAATGGATTTTAACCTGACTGATTTCTCCTTGGAACAATTATTTAAGATAAGTATACAAATACATCTACTCTTTGATCACACTGCCCAAATGACAGGCACATCATCTGTATTGCCACTTCAGTGGAACCAAACTCCTTCACTTGCCCTA